>LJIJ01000241.1:0-163309 GCA_001718145.1 Orchesella cincta | reverse complement strand
AGCCATAAACTGCTCGTTTTTAATTTAATTATTATTTAGTAGATCCCCATCGCAGGTTATGCACAGGTATTCATAACTTTATATAAAATCTGAAGAGCAAATAAAGATCCGTATATAATAAAAACTCGAGCTATCTCGGCACCCCTACAGCCAAATTTAAAAACCCCGTCGATCCCCAATATTCAACAGTGTCTAAAACCTTCCAATATCTGCATTTTACAAACAAATAAACTACCAAATTGCTTTACAAACATTAATTAACGAAATATCCTTACTTTCAATAAATAAATTGACATAAAATTTTTTTAACCCACATTATTCAGCGCCAACAAAACACTCAAAGTGAGCGGCCCAAAATTATTGAGGAAACAAACCTCCACCCCAAGGCTTGGCGAACATGCTTTGCTAGTAGTAGTTAGCTTTCTACAAAAATATGGGCAAATTCCAATGATCGCGCTAGCGACAGTGCGCTCGTTACCTTAGAATTTTGTCCCGAAAAATGTTTGCCAAAAATGAAACAGAGGCCAAAATTTCTGAAGGAAGCCAAACCTCCGCACCCAGACTCTGCAAGCATGTTCGTTAAGTAGTGGTTAACATCACTACAAAATCTGTACAATTTCCAATAATCGCGCTTGCAAGCAGTGTCGCTACTTAGAACTTGTCCCAAAATGTTTTGCCAAAAATGAAGCAGAGGGCAAAAATTATGAAGGAAACAAACCTCCGCACCCAGACTTGGCAAGCATCTTTCCTAAGAAGTAGTCAGCTGCCCCACAAAATATAGGCCAATTCCAATGATCGCACTGCGCCGTCAGTGCGTCAATACTTAAATATTTTGAAAAAAAATGTTGCAAAAAATGAAGCAAGCAGTGGCCTAAAAGTACTGAGGAAACAAACCTCCCCCGGACTGTGGCGAAAGTGTTGTTAGTAGTGGTTAAAATCACAACACAATCTGCACACAATTATCGCGGCTGCTCCAGCCGTCGATTATATTTTTTGAAAAAATTTTGCCCCAAAAATGCAGCGGCCAAAATTATGAAAGAAGCAACCCCCCGCACCCCAGAACTTTGCTGACAGTTTGTCGCGCGTAGTGCAATTACACGCAAAATTGGGATAATTTTCAATCATCGCCGGAAACATTCATTCTAGAATTTTGTCGAAAAATGTTTGCCAAGAATGAAGCAAGGGCCAAAATTACAAGGAAAATCAAACCTCGCCTTTCAGGACATGCGCAGGCACGTTAAATAGGTAGTCTCAATGAACATCCCCCCGAACAAAATTTGGACAAATTCAATGCAATCGCGCCAACTCGGCAGCACGTAATTACTTATCCCATTCACTGATCGACGAAAAAAATGTTTGCCCCAAAATGAAGCAGCGGCCCAAATTATTGAAGGAAGCAAACCCCCCGCCCCAGACTTGCGCGCATGTTATCTTCGGTACTGTTCATACGTCTCAACGAATTTAGGATAAATTTCCAATGATCGCGCTAGCAGCAGTGGCCATTCTTAGATTTTGTTGGAAAAATGTTTTGCCAAGAATGAAGCAGAGGGCCAAAATTATTGAAAGAATCAATCCTCCGCTTCAGGACTTGCAAGCACGTTTAATAGAGTAGTCAGCTGCCACACATAAAATAGTGCCAATTCCAATGATCGCTCTGGCGTCAGTGATCAATACTTAAGTAATTTTTGAAAAAAAAAATGTTTGCCAAAAATGAAGCAGAGACGCAAACATTATTGAAGGAAGCAAACCTCGCTTCCAGCTTCAGACTAGCCACGTTTAATTGCGTGGGTTAAACATCACTACAAAACTGCGAGAATTTCTAATGACCAATGAATATTTAAAAACTAGCTAACCAATCCCGTCAAGGCGAGAAGCAAGTCAATTAAATGTAGATTATTTACAACAAGAGCTGCGAAAAATATTCCAACGTTCCTACTAGTTATAGCTGTTTTAAAACTTTGGAAATATGGATACGTAATCTTTTGGGCTATTATTGTAACAATCATAGTATTTGCTTTGAAGTTGCCACCAATTGTTACTATAGTCTGAAATATATCTGTCAAATATTGAATATCAGCCAAAGTTGACAGCAATAGAGAAAATTTCAATATGTGAAATGTGGAGCCAAAAAGTAAGTAGAAATGTGGACGTCTTGTCACGGTATTGTCACTCAGCAAAAAATAACGAATAAGTATTTTGCGATGAAATTAATCCGGTTTGTCTAATGCTGACGACAAAACATGAAATTATGGTGTGATCATGCATGCACACAAATCAACATAAAAATACCAGTCGAATTATTCTCTGCATGTCATTGATTTATTTTTGCTGAGAAAGATTTGGTAAGTTGGTGTTTGAGTTTTGGGAGTTGTTTTTGCAGCTTTTTGACTTCGGTGAGTCTTCCACTTTGAGGTGAAAGTGAGGGGAAACCCCGAAAAGGTTATTATTGTGCCTCGTGTCGCCCTCCTCTCCCATTTACAAGGGCTGGCAAATAGAAGCCACGGCGGAGGAGGTGATCGAGAAGACCTTCAGGTGAAGGTTTAGGTTAAGTTGGAGCTTATGCCCAGCTGAGCGGGTGGGCGATGCCTTGCTCAGTTGGGCATTAATAAACTGGTGATGCAGCCGTTGGACCTGTGGTCCTTCGGAAAAGCAGCCAGGCGGGCCCTCTGCGGTAACCTGCCCTCCCGCACCCACGGTGGCACCGCTAACGCCACCAGGCTGGGTAGGTTATCGAGGGGATAACCTGAACCTTCACTCCCATAAAAGGGAGCTAAACGAAGAGGCACCTAGAAGTGCCAGCGTTGTCCCACCAGGCTGCCACACTGTCAGCGCCCATGCTGATGCAGGAGTCCCGAAAGGAGCGATCTTACTCCCGTGAGCATGATCGGTGGGTGGAACTGGTAGAACGGCTACTGAGGCAGAAAAGTAAGTCCTAGTTCTTGCAAGTAGCCGGGGCTTCCTTTATAGGATCCCTTTATTAGGCGAACGTGCCGTATAGCTGGGGCTAAGCGGGAGTGTGGCATAACCTGGTCCCTCTTCGTAGCCCCTGATGGTGACAGCCAGATGGACTGAGCCATTGTATTCCATTTATATGAGCGTGCAAGTTTGTGTGTATCACATTGCCCCTTATTCTATCGTATAAATTGATAATTTACATAGATTTGAGTGATGTGATTTACATAAAACGAGTGAGTTCATATCATTGGGGGTATCTTGACACGAAGCAGGACTCTGTTTGATTGTAACATCTTCCATCATGTTACTTTCTTAAGACTTTTTTCGGTACTTGGTCTACCACAAAATCTAATATCGCTTTGCATGCTTATTGATAAAACATTAAGGTAATTGTATGCCAAAAGATTAATGCGGAACTACTTAATACGGCAAATTTAAATTACTTTCAAAAGATTTCAAAACTAAAGTAGGAATGAATTGCATGCATTTTTATCTACTAATAACGGAATGGATGCGTAACTTGGAAATTGTGTATGGGTTATCTAGAATTTAACAACTGAGAGTTACTGTGAACGAGAATTGAACTTTTGCATTACTAAAGTGACTGCATGAATGAGTTTTCAAGAATTATTGAATGAATGAATTATAATAAGATTACTAAAAGTTGGGGATAGAATTGGTTTAACAAATTAAGACTACTGAATATTTTAAAAATTACAAGTACGGATTTATTATAAAGATAGCCTAATAAAATCCATAAGATACTACCTTAAAAATTATAAACGCGCGCATGCTGAAAGCAAAATTGTTTAAATAATATAAAGAATAAAAATTAGTGTATTGGAGAATACGCTAATATGAAAGATATAGAGGTTTATATCATGAAGTCGAACCTTCAGTGTTTAATTAAGCATAATTTAGAAAATTAAAACGGACTGAAATAAATCGAAATGCAGAAATAGTCAAACATTGGTTATTTATGCACTTCGAACTTTTTCAGTGTCTAATAATTTCAGAGTATTAAATTGAATAAGCCATCGGATTTAGGAGTTGTTTTAACCATAACATCTCTCAGAGGAATTATCCAATATTTGTGATACCGTTAAGGCAAGTCAACTAGAAAAATCAATATCTGAAGTCCCCAGCCATCTGAGGCAAGGTCAAGCTTGCCCACCAGGAACTGTAAGACAATTATATTACTTTCACTTAAATTTAAAAAATATCTCATACATAACTAAGATCCTGTTTTTTAATATTCTGGGTTATTAGATGGATTTTTCCAGGCGAGTCAAGAAACTCGGATTAAAAAAGTGGAACAGGCAAGCGGATCTTGTTGCAAGTGAACACCCGAAGCAAGACATTAAAGACAACCCTGACATCTGCTGCAGAAAAGATGAAACTATGCTTAACAATTACTCAGGAGTATTGGAATCGAAATTCCAAATTCGAAATATATTTCCAGAGGATATGCTTGTGTGGCCAACATTTTCCAGCCCAAAGAGGTCTGCCAGTCAAAATTTTAAATGGCAAGCGGTTGTTTCTCCTGTTACCAAATTGATACGTTATTTGCAGCCAATTTCCCTTGCTCATCGCAATGAAGGCCTTAATATTCAAAGAATTGGACACGAAGAGTTGGCGGCTAAATTCATTGAGGCTCTACACAGTTCTCTTTTTGGTCATATATCAACAGCAGATGTACCCCAAGATTCAATAAACGAAGACCTGGAAACATGGCTGGAAAGTTCATTAATAGAAGACTTGGTTCCACTCCGTGTAAATCAGGACTCTAACAGCTTCTACAGCTCCATTTCAGTATTAATGTTTGCCGACCCATTTTGCCACGATGCTCTGAGGGACGTTTTACGTTACCACGTGCTGCAAAACTTCTTTCTTGCGTTTAAGCTCAATCGTTTCAATAACGAACCAAGTGACCTATTTCGCAAGTCCATCACTGAAAAAATTGAACCAACAGTAACAGGAATCATGTTAATGTCGCACATGCTGCAACGGCGCATTAATTTGATTTGTTTTAATGAGATTGGAAAAATGGAAACTGCTAGGTACTATGAAGTGAATTCTGAAACAAGAGCAACAGTGGTCGAACTGACCCTAGGGTTTTCCAACGGAACGTTTTTTCCTCTAGTACCAAAAAATTCAAAGCAAACTTTTGCTTCACGAACATTACTTCCTATTATAACTAAGACTCAACTGAAAAAACTAGAAGAACTGAAAATTACAGACAAGGTAATTATTAATTTAAAAAAAATACAAGTAAATACTACATAATTGGCATTTCTAAGTTTCACAATATTTCTTTTCTGTTTTTACAGATCATTGTTGAAGAGCCTGCTATAGAGATTGAAAGCGCAAAAGTTGGGGGTGTGGACTCAATTTGTACACCTAATACCGTAAGTATATTTAATCGTTTTTTACACAAATTTGTATAAAAATGTTATATTTTTAAACGTTTTGTTTTAGGTTCAGAACTCTAGCCAAGCTGATGTATTGTCATCAGTAGAAAGTGAAGTAGAGGAGGCCAAACCTGCCTTTCATAAATTTAAAGTGTATATTTTTCAACATTTCGGCGAAGAAAAGTTTTGTGCTGACTACGATTACGTCCAAATTGACATTGATGTCATGAAAACATTGCCTGCGGCTTTAAGAGGGTGGGCAGCTATAAGAAGTGAAAGGGATGGGAATTGTTTTTACGAATCGGTTAGTAATTCCATTGTTGGAAACGGAAAGTATTCAAGAACATTTCGAGGATCGGCTTATGCGGAGTATAAACTTTCCAAGCAACACTACAGCCACCTTCTAAAAAACTTCACAGAAAGTGAAATTCGAAATAACCTTTTAACGATGGGGGAATATGCAACCGAATTTTCTATTTATCTACTTTCTGGATTTATCAAACGTCCGATTATTGTATGCACGAAACGCAGGAAAGAAATGAAAAATGACCCGCTTGGATATAGCGCAAAATATTACAACGCATATGAAGAAACTACCAGAATTTCCTATCCAGTTGTTCTGTTTCTAGATGGTGAACATTTTTCAGCGCTAATTAGAAAAAATCAGAGTATTTCAGTTCCACCTCTACAATACACTCCTGCTGAATTTCGAAAGAGCTCCTTGAAAAAAGAGAGGCTGCAACAGTACGTTCAGAGCCAGTTTGTGAACGAAAATATTGATATTGTGGAATTGTCTGGAGATGAAACAGGCAGTACAATGGACAACGTAGATATAAAACAAACTACTACTAAGCCGGAATGCGAACCATCCATGAACTCGGTATTTACCAACTCCGACAGCTTAACAGCCAAAAAAGAAAAAAATTCTGCATCGACCGTGTCACTTACTACATCTCCATTGCCATTACAAGTAAAACCTACATGTACCAAAGGGTTTTCCAACGCAGATGAGTTACTTTATGAAAGTGTGGCTAAATCTCTTGCAAATTATATAACAACCCAGTCCGATCAGCATAGTTATATTCGGAATGTTACCGAATCAACCGAAAAGTGGTACCAAGAAATAAGATTACAAACCAAAAACAGAAAACTTAATGGATCTCAGATAAGAAAAATTTGTTTCAAAATTGCACAAATGCGAAAACATCCCACAAACCAAAGGAATTTTCAAGCCTATATTGAACAACAAGCTGGCCGACAGATAGCACTGCATTACGGAAAACTAGTTTCTATCTCTGAGATTATAAACGGTAATTTGAAAATTGTAATTATTTACTTTAAAAAACGCACTTCTACATGTTATGAACTTAAAATTTTATTTTCTAGATAAATATAATGAACCCGAGATGAAGAATGCAGAACCAGAAGAAAATACTACTTGTAAAAATTACATCAGCATTTTTAAAAATACTTTTCTTATAACTTATTCATACAATTGTAATCTTGTTCACATTAGGCGATCGTGCCAAGCTATTTGAATCTGGAGGTGCACCAAGCAGTGGTAGCAATTCAAATGGTAAGTAAACGCACACAATTAACTTTTTTTAAATAAATGTGTTCTTTTTAGATGCAAAAGCTCAACATAATTGGGTTTTTTAATTTAGGTAGGAATTGTGAGGGTGCGGAAACGAAAAATACAAAACCAGTATGTTTTGATAATAGTACAAAAGAATTTGCAACTATTTCTCCAAATTTAAAACAGGTATATTTTGTAATAAAGGAAACATTGCAAATTGTAGCAAACCTTTTCCGATAATGTACACTTATACAGTAAAAACCGTTTTTTCAGAGTTTGCCAGAGCCTACTCTACCTGAAACTAGAGTTGAAAGGGATCTGATATGTTCTATATTAGGGCTGACTCCAGAAGATTTATCGTACCAACCTCCAGTAGAATTTTCATTGACTTTGACAGCAGATCAACTAAGTGAAGCATTTGATTTTGATGCTGCTCGCCCACAGTTCAAACAATTCAAATGGGCTAATGTAATCAGCAAAGTTTTGTCAACTTCACAAGGGGTTTGTAGTTTTTCGGCTAGATACCCTCCATATTACTACGCAAGACCAACAAACCCATTTTCAAGAATGGTTGGACAATGCAGTGGTGACTGTGGAATGCGATTTGAGATTTGTCTTGAAGACCAGCCGAAAAAAGGATACAGCTCAACATTTAATGTTGTTTCACACGGCATGTTTCATTTGTTGCAAGCCAAATCTACTTCACGCCAAGTCAGAGGTGAGGATAGAAATCGACTAGCCGCAGAATTGGAAAAGAAGAAATCTAAGTTTGTATTCCTTCAAAATCTAAACCACTTGCCAGGATTGAGATTTCTGCACAACAATCATACTCAACGAAGTGAAGATGTCCTCCGCCAAATAAGGGCAGAAAAAAAATCTGACAAGCGAAAATATCAGGACTCTGAAAAAGAATTAATACATCTCAGGAATTTATTTCGGGAAGAAATGCCGAATACAAAATATGTTCATGGTTATATCCAGCGAATGAACACTTCACCAGAAAACCTTTTCATCACTATGTATGACGAACTTTCTTTAAAACTACATGCAGAACAACTGAGAAAAGGAAGAGTTGTAATTCATATTGACGCAACGGGTGGGGTTTGTCGAAAGGTCACAGACAAAAATATATTATTATATGTCATCCATGCAGTATCGGAATCAAAAGTTGCATATCCCATTGGCGAATGCTTAATGGAAAGAGCAACAAATGAGGATATTCGGCACTTCATTTCAACGCTTCGGCAAGATTTCGTGAAAGTTAAACCAAACCTTCGCCATCAGTTTGCTGATATCTGTGTATGCGATTATAGCTACGCAATGATTCACGCCATTTGTAAAGGGGTGAACGATGAGCTGCTTGAAAATTACGTTGAGCAATGTTGGAAACTCTTTCGAACTGGAAAATGGGAAAGCTGTCCTTCAGCAAAAAAGCGAAGTGCAATTTTTATTTGCACTGCTCACCTCATTAAAGCAGTTCAGCGAAACCTAAGTAAAAAGTTGGGTTCTAGTGCAAAAATGAAACCTATTAAGGAAATGGCAATGTACGCAGTTGCAAGACTACAGGAAGCTAGTGAATTTAGTGAATTTTACAGCACCTCGGAAATCATTATTCAGACATTTGCCTCTAAGGAAATCGATCCCAAGAAGTCTGCAGAGAACGAAGTCACGATGAAGACAAAATTGCCAAAATCAATGCAAAATGCAGAAGAAAAGGAAACTGTCGATTATGAAAACGTTACTGATATCTTTGACGAAGAAGAAATTGCTGTTAAAAGTTCGGCATTGCTAAGGGAATCATCAAAATTTTATCATCTTTTTAAAAGTATAAGAACTCGAGAAGAACAAACTTTTATTGAGACTGACAAGGCTGGCTGGACAACTAATAAATACTTCTGTCCTGCTGTTGTGGACATTTTGGAGAAAGAAAAAATTGCTCTTTGGCCACTTTGGTCGTCTATGGTACCAAAGAAACTAGGGGATGACAGCTTTATAAGAGAGACAAATGCTCCCGTGGAAGCCGAGTTTGGTGCTAGAAAGAATATCTACCATTCTGATAAAAACGTCTTGACACAGACTACATACGTGAAAGTAAGGACTACCATCAAGCAAAGACAAAGGAAGCTTTAAACAAATTATTGTTTGACGCAAAGTTGTCCAAAACAAGCAAAAGCAAAATTCCGGATGATCTCATGCCGGAAACGTGGAAACCTAGAAAGCGAAAGGAATCGAAGTACTTCAGCAAGAAAAGCTACAAAATCGGGAAACGGGACACTTCAAAAACTAGCCCAACTGCTAAAGTTGCTTCTGATTACCAAAAGGGTAAGATTTGGCTTGCTGCATGGTCTTATTTGACGGAACAGTTGAAAACAATAAATTTTATATATCTTTGCAAATAAATATTTCTGTGGAGCTCTTTTGTAATTGTTAAAAAAAACTAAACATATGTTGTTTTAGAAGAAAAGCATGCTGCTAACATACCGTATGAATCTACAGTTACTCCTCCAATTAGGAAACCTCCAGCAACAAATCGTGAGTAACCAAAACGCAATGTTCTTCAACGAAATCTATATGCATCTTATTATAAAAATTTAATATGCAGTATGTATGTTTTGAACATATTTATTAATAATAACAAAATTACTTCTTAGCATATGAAAATTCCACTGTAAAGATATTTGACACTGCAACTCCACCACCAATAAAGAAACCTCGAACAGAAACTCGTAAGGAAACAAAATAATGCATTTAAAAAAATTGTTTATGCGAATATTTACATACAACATTGGTTCTGTGGCCGTTTAAAATTCAAAATATTTGTTTATTACAGCGGTGAAATCTACTACTGGTGAGGTAGATCCGAACGAAAAACTATTTCTTCCACTTGAAGGCTGTGCACTAACCCGTCGGGAAATTGCAACAATGGTTTCAGGCGATTAATGGCTTAGTAACGATACTATAGACCCGTACCTTTCCCATATTGTGAAAAAATTCAACGTGGACAACATAACTGTCACTAGTTCTCACTTGATTTTTTGTGAAGGAGATACATGGATGGGAATCGGTAAAACGTTTTGTGACTGCTTAGAATACAAATTTAAACCTCTTCGTTTTATTTTGCAACCGGTTAATGTAAATCACCATTGGGTTCTTCTACTTTTTGATATTGTTAAGAAAGTTTGTAAAGTATTCGATTCGTTAATGCCAAAAGAAAAGCATATCTTAATCGAGAAAGCTGTTCAAATTCAGAAGCATGTTATTTCAGTAATTAAAACATTGGCAGATTTGTCAGACGATTTGTGGACTGTAGAATACGAGACTCGTGTTCCGCAGCAAAAAGATACTAAAAGTTGTGGTGTAGCACTAATGTACATTGCAAAGTATTTAATTATGGCTCCTGATGATTATTATATCCCTCCTGTTAATTTTGACGAAGCCAGAATTAAGATTCTTAAAGAAATGTTATCCACCACGGCAGAAGGTCAAACGATTCTTGAAAAGGCAAAAACTACTACCGGTTCTTTTGATATTAAAAAGCTTGTAAAGCTAGTGACACCAAAACATTTGCAAATTAGTGCTGTAAACCAAATGCACACAAATTTATCTCATCAATTCAAATCTGCTAAATAGGACAACTCGTTAGTATGATTTAAAAAAAGCGGAAACGTCCCATCAGTTTTCTAGAATAGTATTTGCAAATTAAAATTTTTGGGAATGCGATTAGGCTTCTTAAGAAAGTTATTGTGATGTATCAAATTTAATCCAATAAAACTAGTCGATAAAACTAAAGTAACACTAAGCGAATGAAATATAATAAATTATACAAATAACAAATAAAACAATTTAAAAATGTAAAACTAAGCTAGAAAAAACTTCATAATGTAAAATAAGTTTATCAGAAACTGTAAAAACACAACTAATGAACGCAAATAAAAAAATTAAAATCCAATAAACCAACTAGTTGTGGAATTTTCTTTAGCGCATAGAACAACATAAACAAGATATGAACAAAAAATGTTAATATGAATTCAAAACTAAAGTATAGCAAACTGGTACTCTAAATTTTGTAGAAAACCTAACTGCTGCCTAGTTAACGTGCTCGGAAAGCCTTGAGGCGGAGGTTTATTTCCTTCAGTAGTTTTGGACCCCTGAACTTTGAAATGTTTTGTTTGCACTGAATAATGGGGTTAAAATATTTGTGACTGTCAATTTATTTATTGAAAGACCAGGATAGTTCGTTAATTGATGTTTGTAAAGCAATTTAGTAGTTTTTTTGTTGCAAAATGCAGATATTGGAAGGTTTTAGCCACTTTGAATATTGGGGATGGCGGGGTATTAATTTTTCAACAAACTTCTAAGTAATGACCGCTGATGCCAGCGCGATCATTGGAAATTGTCCCAATTTCGCAGTGATGTTGAATACTACCTAGCAAACGTACTTGCATAGTCTGGGTGCGGAGGTTTGCTTCCTTCAATAAGTATGGCCCTCTGCATCATGTTTGGCAAACATTTTTTTCGAAAATTACTTAAGTATTGACCACTGACGCCAGCGCGATCATTGGAATTGGCCCATATTTTTTAGAGAAGCTATATACTACCTAGCAAACATGCTTGCCAAGTATGGAGGCGGAGGATTGCTTCCTTAAATAATTTTGGCCCTCTGCTTCATTTTTGGCAAACATTTTTCCACAAAAATCTAAATAACAATAACCGACGCCAGCGCGATCATTGGAAATTGTTCAAATTTCGTAGCGATGTTGACCACTTACTAGCAAACATGCCTGGAAAGTCTGGGTGCGGAGGTTTGTTTCCTTCATAAATTTTGGACCTCTGCTTCATTCTTGGCAAACTTTTTTTTCGACAAAATTTTAAGTAATTATTGCTGACGCTTGTGCGATCATTGGAATTTGTCCAAATTTTGTTGGGCTGTTCATCACTACCTAATAAACGTGCTTGCCAAGTCCTGAAGCGGAAGTTTGATTCCTTCAGTAATTTTGGCCCTCTGCTTCATTCTTGGCAAACATTTTCCCAACAAAATTCTAAGAATGGCCACTGCTGCTAGCGCGATCATTGGAAATTATCCCAAATTCGTTGAGACGATGAACAGTACCTAGATATCATGCTCGCCAAGTCTGGGTGCGGAGGTTTGCTTCCTTTAATAATTTTGGCCCTCTGCTTCATTCTTGGCAAACTTTTTTTTCGACAAAATTCTAAGTAATGACCACTGACGCTTGCGCGATCATTGGAATTTGTCCATATTTTGTTTGGCTGTTCATCACTACCTAATAAACGTGCTTGCCAAGTCCTGAAGCGGAAGTTTGATTCCTTCAGTAATTTTGGCCCTCTGCTTCATTCTTGGCAAACATTTTTTCAACAAAATTCTAAGAATGGCCACTGCTGCTAGCGCGATCATTGGAAATTATCCCAAATTCGTTGAGACGATGAACAGTACCTAGATAACATGCTCGCCAAGTCTGGGCGCGGAGGCTGGCTTCCTTCAATAATTTTAGCCATCTGCTTCATTCTTGGCAAACTTTTTTTTTCGACAAAATTTTAAGTAATTATTGCTGACGCTTGTGCGATCATTGGAATTTGTCCAAATTTTGTTGGGCTGTTCATCACTACCTAATAAACGTGCTTGCCAAGTCCTGAAGCGGAGGTTTGTTTCCTTCAATAATATTTGTCCCTCTGCTTCATTCTTGGCAAACATTTTTTCGACAAAATTCTAAGAATGGCCACTGCTGCTAGCGCGATCATTGGAAATTATCCCAAATTCGTTGAGACGATGAACAGTACCTAGATAACATGCTCGCCAAGTCTGGGCGCGGAGGCTTGCTTCCTTCAATAATTTTGCCCTCTGCTTCATTTTTGGCAAACATTTTTTCTCGACATAATGATAAGTAATTACCGCTGACGCTTGCGCGATCATTGGAATTTGTCCAAATTTTGTTGGGATGTTCATCACTACCTATTAAACGTGCCTGCCAAGTCTGGGTTCGGAGGTTTGCTTCCTTCAGAAATTTTGGCCCTCTGCTTCATTTTTGGCAAACATTTTTCGACAAAAATCTAAATAATGACCACTGACGCCAGCGCGATCATTGGAAATTGTGCAAATTGTATTGTGATTTTAACTACTACCTAACAAACATTCTCGCCAAGTCCGGGGGCGGAGGTTTGTTTCCTTCAATACGTTTAGGCCCACTGCTTCATTTTTGGCAAACATTTTTTTTCAAAAAATATTAAGTATTGACCACTGACGCCAGTGCGATCATTGGAATTGGCCTATATTTTGTGGGACAGCTGACTACTTCTTAGTAAAGATGCTTGCCAAGTCTGGGTGCGGAGGTTTGATTCCTTCATTAATTTTTGCCCTCTGCTTCATTTTTGGCTAACTTTTTGGGACAAAGTTCTAAGTAACGACCACTGCTGCTAGTGCGATTATTGGAAATTGTACAGATTTTGTAGTGATGTTAACCACTACTTAACAAACATGCTTGCAGAGTCTGGGTGCGGAGGTTTGCTTCCTTCAGAAATTTTGGCCCTCTGCTTCATTTTTGGCAAACATTTTTCGGACAAAATTCTAAGTAACGACCACTGTCGCCAGCGCGATCATTGGAATTCGCCCATATTTTGTAGGAAAGCTAACTACTACCTAGCAAACATGCTCACCAAGCCTTGAGGTGGAGGTTTGTTTCCTCCAATAATTTTGGGCCCCTCCACTTTGACGTGTTTTGTTGGCACTGAATAATGTGGTTAAAAAATTTTTTACTGTCAATTTATTTATTGAAAGTACAGGATAGTTCGTTAATTAATGTTTGTAAAGCAATTTGGTGGTTTATTTGTTGTAAAATGCAGATATTGGAAGGTTTTAGCCACTTTGAATATTGGGGATGACGGGGTTTTTAATTTGCTGTAGGGGTGCCGAGATACTCGAGTTTATCTATATACGGCTCACATGACATGACACTCAAATTGTTTGTGATACATCCTTTCCAACAGGAAGAGAAACAAAAACATTATAATATCTCTGACTCCAACTTCCAAGACGGAGTTATTGGGGACAGATGAAAATTTACAATTTGACAAATAAATAATATGCATATTCATTATTTCATTCACAGATATTATTTGTAGGATGGGCAAAATGAATTGAAACGGTTGAGGAAGTGAAATAAGAGCGAATAAAATTAATTTTAGGAGAGGGAGTGACGCAAGAACGGATTAAATCTGCATCTGCAAAGCCCATCCATGCCATATTGCTTTCTAAACTTTTATAATTTTGATTTTGGTGTGGTACAAACGAGCAATATTGAATTCCGCCCTCCTTCGTTGAGCTCTTAACATTTTATGTTCATCATATTACTTGCACATATTACAGTAAAAGTGATCAAAAGCACAGAAATAAGTATCATGTCATGTATTCCGCTAAAAGCTGACTTTGCATATGTTCACTTCATGTCGATCACGCTGAGTAATAATGACAAGTTACATGCGGGAATCGAGAGAAAGTGGTACAAGAAGGAATATGATATTATGCTCAGATTTTAAAAGGATCTATAAATATCACATCAGCTTCATCATCCCATGTTTCCCTTCTGCTTGATCAAATCCAATAAATGAAAATACAATCCGAACATTAGATTAGCCATCATGAACAATATTATAAGGATTAATTTAATGTATTAAACACATTCGAACATGTTGTGGGGTCATTTGAAAAATTGGGGTGGAGTAGGTGGAAAAAGTCAATGGATGGGCAATGTGCAACTGTGTTAGCAAACCGCAACAAATTCACAACTAATTTGGAAACTGTTTTTGTGTAACTCGACCAAACTCATAAACTTGGCTTTGGTTTCATACAGTCCTACTTGTTCTTCCACCATCCAACCGGACCCCTAAAGTCAAGACTAACAAATTGACGAGTCAGATTAACAAGGCTTTTTAATAGCTATAACAATAACAGTATAATGTAATAATAATAATAATTCAGAGGAGAAAAGTAAGTGGACTTCAAACTTCAACTAACTTCTCCCATTGCTCTCTCCTGTGTTTGTAGCCATAATAAAAAAAGTACTTAAGACGATGACTTGCTTATTGTCCCAGAGTCGTAATCATGATGATCATCATGATCAATGCTGCAGAAACGAGGCGACGAATTCATGTGAAGCGAAGCGATACTGCTGAGCAATGAACTGAAAAAACTTCACTTGTTGAAAATGTTGAAATGGTACTTTTCCTTCGTGATATACATCAACGGAGGAAGAAGAAGAAGAGCATGTATCTATATATATTTCTTCAGTCTCCTTCTCACCAAACCAAACCAAACCACAGTCACCGACAGTGAGCCACATTAACAAGGGATATTTAAGGAATCATTGTACAGCAATTTGTGTCCCAGCAGGGAAAAGTAAATAAGACGGGAATGACTTGAGAAAACATTTCCATTACCTAATCAATAATCAATTCCCTCACCCTGTTGTGTTTGTATATAAAATCAACATTACTCTACATTTTCTCATATCCCATATAACATTAGGAGGCGTATTCCTCCTCACGAAACAAAATCTCAAATACAAACGTTGAGATAAAAATAATAAAATGAAAATTACTTTCCAAATTTATTTCGTTTCACGACTACTTTATATATATATATATATTTTGATCGCACTCAGGATAGGATCAGGACCAGAAAAGACAATTTAAAAGTTCAACATCAATTTCAACGAAAGTTTTTTTTGGGTAATGGTGAGCTAAAAGTGATTATCATAATGTTTAAGTGAGGCGAGCAGGAGCGAGTGGCTGATATGAGATGAGGATCATGATCACGATCAGTGAATAAATGATGATAATGCTTTTATAACTACTTTGCAACTATTTAAAAGGGATATTAAATGTGAAAATAAATGCATTGTTAAGTATCCAATCAAATCATCATAAGAGAGAGAGAAGTTTAATGGTTTCATCTCATCATAAGAAAAATTATTGTTAGCTGCTGGCCATTGCAAACCAAACCAAAACCACAACAGGAGCTAGATATAAGCAGAGAGATACTTTTAGTAGATATGGGAATGTAGTGTGAGTAGTTGAGGCTGAGAGACCACCGTTACGGCACCATCATGCAAATCAGCCAACACATTACATTATTAGGACTATCTCATTTATTTTTATTACGCCTCGTCCCATTATATACTATATATTATTGTGATTCTAATGTTGGATCTTTCCATTGTTACGTTATACACAGGGAAACAAGTCTGGGACCAACTAGACCTCGCAATCTCGCATGCTAGGGAAACATGAGCAACTGAAATGAAATTTATAAGCAAAAACCTACTTTATTTCACTTTGCTACTTTTTCTACAGCATTTAGCCATTTGAAATAAGTTGGGAGAGAAAGGGAGCAGTTGTGCGGCTAAATATTATGCAATTTTCGTGGAAATAAAATGGTACTTTTGTATATATCGGATTTCAGAAAGACCACCAGCACCACACCGCCTCGAATCGGGCTGGGAAAAGTGAATGAGTTCGATGCCGGCATAGGGAAATTTAATTCTCTTATATTCCTTTTCGAATTATCCTGTTTGAAAACTAACGATCCACAAAGTGACAATGACAAAACCTCTGTTGGTTTTCCACTTTTTTCGGATGCTACCATACCAGGATCCCATTCTGTTCGACAAATAAGCATTTTTAGGGCAGATTAATGAGTACATTAATGTCCATTCAGGATGGGACCACCACCACCGCTTTTGCTGTATGAGAATATGAAGCAGCAATAAGGCGAAAAATGCAACATTCGCTTTCATTTCTCTGGAGTGTATTGATAACGTGTCTTGTGACATTGTGCAGATTTGGCAAAAGTAAAAATAAGAATGCTAATCGGAGCTAATGGTCCATTATTTTCAACTGATTTCCTATTAAATTCCCAGCTATCAAAACACGGCGAGAGCTTTACTCGCAACAGAATTACATTTTCAACCTCCCATTTTTTCTTCTCCAAACAAATGTGTTGTTCACGGAGGGAGACAAGTACAGAGTGAATGGATGCTTCACAAGATTTTAATTAATTGTTGCGTTGCTCTCTTCTCACCAAACATTCTTTCCAGTGCATCCAAATGGGATTGCAAAGAGAGAGAGAGAAACACCAACAAGCAAACCATTTGCTACTGTCGGCCTAATGAATTTCACAAAAAATTTCTTTGCTTACCCCTCCTCAATCTATTTTTTACAAGGTTCTCATATGTATAAATGTTCAGGCTTCCTTTTTGCGCTCGCTTATGCTCATCTGCTGATGTTTATGCATTAAAACTAGACCGGAATGGAATGGTGGAACGGGAATGGCAGAGCTCCGAACACTATTCCCTAAAGACCATTATACCAAGTTGCTAATGAGGATTTGTCTCTTTGAGTTTGCTCCTTTTGGCAAAAGAAACTTTACCCTTTTTTCTTACGAGATGTAAAAAAGTTTTTAAAACTTTTGTTATTTTCTCTCTTTTTCCCCTCCTGCTTGCTTCACATCGCTCTGCTCTGCATTTTTCAAAACGGGAGTGGTTTTGTGTATAACTTACACGACGAATGAAAACTGGTAAAATTTAATTCAAAGCAGGGCTTACAACACACCACTTATAAAATATAACAAGCCCTATGTTTCAATCGGGATGACAGGGAGCATCAAATCAAGGCAACAAAAATATACAGATTTTGAGTCTCTACCAACCTGAAATTGATTAAAAAATACAAAACGATGCGAATCTGTGATGTGATGGCATGTAACCCAAACGAAAAGAGCGAGCAGAAGAGACAGGGATTTTTTTTGTGTTGAGGGCTCAATGCCAGAATACATATATTTTCTGCCTGCCTCCCATGTGATTTATTACTGTACGTGATGAAATGGAGAATCATCATTATTTTCAAAAAAAGGAGTAGTGAAGTAGGAGGAGGAGGATCCTTTAAGGAATGAAATGGAATGGGCATATTATAAAGACAAAAAATAGAGAACAACATAACATGCATGAGTATATGCGGGAGAACAACTTTTTTCTTTGGGTATTATCATCATCTTGCACATCAGCAGCAACTCTGGTCTGGTCTGGTCGACGATGAATGGGTAAATAGCATAATATTAGTATGATAATCATAATAATAAAAACGATGATATGATAATGTCTCTCAATTGCATATTATATTCAAAGGGATAAAAAAATATACATAACAAAAATTGTACATGAGTAATCCTTTCTTTGCTCCTCACAAATTACCCCAGAAGGTAAGCATTAGGATGTCTAAGCAGCTTATTTATGCTCAAAAGTATTTTCACAGTTACAGAAATTCGTAGGTAGAGCGTATTCATTACATTATATTACAATACGCTACACTTACGACATATTGCAGTGCAGCGTCACAATCACACACAAAAACTGAAGAAGGACATGGAATGGGGGGAGTTGGGAATTCATTTAGTTTTGAATTTACGACTTCTTTAATTACTCTCCCCATTTCAGTTTTTCTTTTGTTTCCCATTTACACAATTTTAGGTTCAAGTTAAGTTGGTTGATGATGTAGAAAACTGCATTTCTTCCTTCCTTCTTTAGAGACAATGATGCATAAAACAAGGGAATTCTTGAATTCTCAGACAGATCAAAAAACTTTGAGTAGAGTTCGAAAAGGAGACTATTCACTTGCTGCAACCCCTTTCTCGTAATGTTTAGCCTAAAAAGGGTAAAATCAGAGCAAGACCAAAACCAAAGGCAGTTGTTGTCGAGACGGAGCAAAACTGGTTGAGCTTGGTTTTTCCTTACGATGTCATGTAAATACGAAGAGAAGATGAGCGACGAGAGCCGACATTTCAGTATGCAATGGTACATTAGTCAATAACAATGGTATTTGACTAAATGAATAGACCATGCATTTAGAAGTGTGAGAAAAAATTCAGCATAATAGAACCAGAGTGTTGCCAGTGCAAGTGTGACCACGGGATTTGTGAAACCCCACCAGTAATTATGTGACATGAGCTTCAAAGAAACCTCATAGTTATTTATTGAGGTTGGGACTACCTCCGGTACGAAAGAAGTCGGAAGGAAGCTTGGGTTAGTTTTTTTCTTTTCAAAAGGAACATATTTTGCATGAGAATAGGCGAACAGGGTAAGATATGTGTACCGCATGACATGACGTGTATGTGCAGTGTAGCGACAGCAGCGATCCTCTATGCTCGATTAGGTAGTATAAGATCGGTCGGCCACGCGACTCACAGAAAGTACAATCCACAAAAAAAAGTAAAATGGATGACCTAATTTGCGTTACTTGTTTAGATGTGCCCCGATGCGCGACTCGGCGTTTGAGACCCATGAGTTTGAGAGGCACTTGCGCCCAAAAAACAATGTTAAGTGACAGGTAACTAGATAGACGGCTCGGAGTCTCTTGCGCCTCCATTCTCCCGCAAGTTTGTAGGTGAGCTGAAATATGTATCGCGACTCTCGTAAATAATATTTCTTACTGCACCTTTCCATGTTCTTGGCTAAATTATTGCTATTGCCACAGTGGAAAGGGAACAAAGTGAGTGTAATTTGATTTCGCATTTTCAGCACAATTACCCATTATAACCTCATGTCTTTTCTGATTGCTACAACATGGAAAATATTAAGTTGAGGATAATAATTTTTATTTCAAAAAAGAAAAAAGAAACGTGCAGGAATTGGAAAAATAAATTACAACAACCATCATCATCATAATGTAGGTGCATGGCATGAGCATCATGTTTCTTTTGGAGAGAAAAAAATTTCTGACTGAATTTTTTTAAGAGAAAAAGAATGATTGAAGTTTAAATGGATAAAGTAATAGTTACAGAGATTATTTAGTTAGATTTTTTTATAAAAAAGTGCGTTTATCAGTATTTCATTTTATGTGAAATATACATAAATGAACTATCCGGTTGTAGAGTTCATCATCATTTTCATCAAATTGAATAACCATGCAAAATATTTATTAAATGTAGCGATTTGCAACTAAAGAAGGGTTTTTGAACAAATCCTATCAACAAAAAAATTGTTGAATGTTGAGTTCAAGATGCAACACATGTAAATCTAATAGCTATTAATGGATGGAGTTGTCTATACGAAATATATAAAAAGTGTTAGTTTTACATTGAAAAATGGAAGTCGATTATGACGCAGAAACGTTTTTCTTTGGAGCATGATGTTAGGGATAACAGATTTTTGCTGTAACAGTGTACCTATATGTACATAAGTGGGAAGTTTTATATTCTCGATTCAAAGATGCATAAAATGAACATATCCTCATCCGTATAATGCTTTGCACTTTAGTTCCCCCCAAAAATGCGTAGTCCTTTTAAAAAAGCTTTTGCGATTGGATTTCATTGATCTGATCGAGCTCAGATTGCTCCTTCCATTCACATTTACGGGAGAGCATGAGCAACCATATGCATTTATTTCACTTTAGCATTTACTTGACTTTACTCTTATTTCCATCAAAAAACAAGTAAAATGCTAAGCTGCTGCACTTTGGAAGCTCTGAGAAAGACATTCTCTCACACTCCCGACAGACTTCCCCTTCCTTCTACTTTTCCCGACATTTTTTAGCTTTCCCCATCCGAGAAGAAAAGGGAGCAGAGTGATATTGATGCTGGTGCGTAAGCCCGAAGCCGTAATGCGTTTGGTCGAGGAAAACTTTTTATTTCATATATATTCTGTGTGTAGGGGAATCTTTTTCTGGAGAACCTTCAACTCTGAAAATGATGTCGTAAACTTTCTGCAGGTTAAGCAGATTGCATCCTCCTTTCTTTAACGGTCCCCTCTTTTGGGATATAAATATATATTGAATAAGTATAAGTTGATATTACCACCACATCACACCACCATCGCCACCAGACCAGAACCACGAGCTGCATTTTCACCGCATAATAATATAGCTGCCCCTCTTCTCCTCTCTCTCTCTCGTCCGTCACCAAGCACAAAGCACAAAGAAAGTGAGATGCATCAGAACGGTGATGATGATGATCATCATGCATAGTGAATAGTGATGGTGGGAAGGGAATGACTGGAAAATGAAGAGACAATATTATCATCCCAGAGAAAAGGGAAAAGTCAATGATAAACAGAGAAAGGAGTGGAGTGACTACGCATTGAGTCTAATTGAAATGAAGTTGGCTGTTGTGAGAAAAAGGGAGGCAGCGGAAGCTGCTCCTTTCTGTTTGTCGCAAACTTTGTTGCGTACAACGGCACACACATTTCTCATCTCGGTCGTAGGCTCATATACATACTTTTATATACGTTCTTATAAACTTTCCTGAAAAGATTGTTTTTGCTTGGAGCGGCAGCACACATGTGTTTGCTCACAACAACTGCTGCTCCTCTACACTTCCTTGCTTCGATGTTGTGAGAAGAAATGAAGAGGACACAGAGGGAAAATGAAAGCTTGTATAATACAAACAGAGAGAAAGATGTGAAATTTTGTGAAGTGAACCCAACCATCATGAGTGAAAGCATCTGCGCAATCTGAAGAAAAAAGTTTTGTTTGTTGAAAGTATCATATCATTGTCAATGTCACCCTCTTTGCAATAAAATGATAAGGATCATAATACTAGCTCTTATTTCTGTCACAGAATTCTCTACTCTTCCTCAAGAAAACAGCCGTGAAATGTCAGGATTGTTATGATATAAGAAAACAATGTCAAAATCCCTTCTTACTACTTCCGAAGGAGAAACTTTTTTTGCGAGACAACTTGCTACATGCTGGTTGACAAGAACATTTTGTGTGCCAAAAAAAACCTTGCTGGTCGATTTTTATTGGGTTCTTTGCGATGATCACGTCGTAAGACATGGCGAGCATGCCATCATCATCATGCCATGCTATAGGATTTCTTTCCATATGAATGAAAAAATGTTGAAATCAAAGAAAAAGGAACTACTTGTCATTTGATATTATTATTTGCCTATTCTCTTATCATCCAGTCCTTTCCACTCCACAAAAGTAAACAAGACGAGATAAAAAATAACCTAGTCTCTTTCTCTCTTATGTATTATTTTATTGCGTAAAAATATCCAATCCAACTTTTCAAGAACATGAGAGGCAGACGTAAACAGACCCAACGTGCTTTTATTTCCCACTTTCCCATGGGAGATGATGAAGAAGAAGCTACGTACATAGTTTCATTCAAGTGGCAAAAACAAAACAATGTTTGCTTGATACTTCCTATACAAACTGGTGTAGCAAACATTCCTTCGTTATTCTCAATAAATTCTTTACACCCCAGACTGTGCTACAATGTCTGCATATTTTACACTTTGGCATGCATTTTGCATAGGTACTACTCCCATCTTACGTACTCCCTTGTTTTATAACCAAGATAATAAAAATGAAATGTGTGAACCACAAAAAAATTATGATGCAATAATTCTCCTAATGAAATTAGGCTATTGATTACATTACCTCTCTTCCTTTAGCCTTGAGTTTATTTCAGCATTAACAATGTTATTCCTTCATATATAAATGCAAAAATAAATTTATTTTTTTCAACCATGCACAAAATTGGTTTGGGTAGTCTGAGACCGAAAAAAATAATAACTCAATTTAGAATTTGGAGTCACTCCGTCTAGAATTGCATGAGTTGGACGTCAGTGGACTCTGAGCCACTTATACCTTAATAAAGTCATCAAATGGTAATTCCTCCTATTGAACAATACATGCATATGTATCATCATGAAAATTTCAATATATTTTGTTTGATTAAAGTCTTTAATTTTCCTCTTGGAAAAGTTTGTCTGATGGCTATCATCATGATTAACAAATAATGCTGACATGCTCATGCATACCCCTCTCCATATATTTTTGACCTTGGTAAAAGAAACGCAACAGCCATCCAAACCATGCCATTTCACATTAAGAAATGAATATATTTGTAATACCGTGCTGCTATATTCCATATTATTATGAAAAGATTCCAGGGATTTTCCCACTGGCAAAATGATAATAGCACTTGACTCGAACATTTATTCAAGCAGCAGTAGACGAAATGGATGGACATGGTCGAGGCTTATTGCTTATTTACAAGGCAAGGGTTTCATTTTATATAAGAACATACATAGCTCTCAGTCAAGTAATGCCAGGCCGTGGCAAAAAACAAACCACTAATAAAATTTTGTGTTGTGTTATGGCATGCCACGCCAGTATCTTGTCAAATCATGAGTCAAGCTTGTGTGTATCTAGATGTATGGCAATGTTAGATTATATTGCTTACATGACATGATGATGACAGCAATTTCAGCTAATTAGCTAGTTAAACAAAACATTTTATCATCAGTTTAGAATCCACATGCATTCATGTAGTCTCTATATCGTTTTGGGCAGCAATTTTCCCAAAACTTTTGGGCTCCTCTTGAACAAAACTCTGTAATCTTTATGAATAGAATAATGCCTATAAATGGCAAGGACAGAGTCAACCCCAAGTCAAAGTCATTTTGATAAATGTTCTCTAATTGCTCCATATAACATTCTCGTTTCATTTGTACAAAACCATGCTGATGATTATGATGATAGTTGTTATTCGGATAAGGCTTTGGCAGTAAATAGGGGGAAAATGATAACGATAAGCGAGCAGAACATGACTACAAAAGATGACCTTATCAGACCCAAGCAAATTTACATGGGCAAGACAAAACTGGCTACGTAATTTAATTTATTGAAGGTAACCCTTAACCAAACTCACTTTTCATTTAAAAAAGAATCGACCGGAAAACATTAAAATGATGAAAGAGTGAATAAGTAAAAAAAATAAAAAATAAAGGGTAAGAAAAGGGATTTTTCGTTTAGCCATTATCACACGTACGCGTACACCGTTGGATTATAAAAATATTAACTGAAATAACTCCACGTAACAAAATGCAAGCGGCAAGCTATTTGCAAATTAGGTATACTTATGTAACTAGCCGCATCCCTCATTATTCAGCTGCATTTTTGCATCTGTCTACATTTTTTCCATTCATTTTTGAAGGAAGGAAACAACAAGAAACAAACAAAGATTAGAGGATTGCATGTTGATGATATAATAACCAAAAAAGAAATGGGTTTAAGAGTAGAGCATTTGTCGTTTTTCAAAAGAAAAAATACAGATGATTACTTTATCAATTTCTGGATAATAGCATGTTATCTAGTTCTCGTCAGCTTCTGCATGAACATTCTTTTCATTATCCCTTGTTTCGTATCACCTTTGATGAATTGCAATAAGCTACAACTGGTCTGCATATTTAATTCGAATGTATGTATGTACGGTTCCGCAGCTGAAGAAGTTCTGACAGAACTGTTCTGCTCTACAAAGCTCGTTTCATTTCCATCCGGAGCTCTTCTCCCTGTCAAAAATGCTTAGGTATGTAAATTGTGATGTATTCTCAGAGGCGAGGAATCATGAGCACCTTCATTTCTTCAGCTGCATGACGACTGACTGGCTGCATGCGCCATTCTCATCATTTTGATCATCAGCATCAATTTCAACAGCTGAAGCAAGGTGCAGAAATAATTGCCAAGAACATATAACACATTAGGATAAGGAAAATGAGTTTTCATCGCTGACTCTCTGAGACCACTTCATTTTTCCTCTTCCTAAACGCAACCACGACTCCCCATTTACAATTAGACGGATGGATTTAGTTGGGCATAAAAATTGTACCTCTTTATAAATTTTTTTTGTTACCTTCGCTTATCTTTTATTACATGCATAATATATTTTTCTAACCGACCACAATCGAGATAATTTTTGCTCCTTAAAATAATTGTAATATATTATGCACAAGAGTGCATTTTAATGTGTGCAAATTCAATTTAAACTTTTATCGCAAAAAAATAACTAAACTCGTCGCACGTAGCATTCCTGTAGTGGATGCCTCATGCGAAAATACTTGAGTTGTGAGTAAAATAATGACGTAGACAGTAGACTGATACTATGATGAGGAATGAATCCTCAAGGGAAAAAATGCCATAATATATCTTCAAGTTTAATGGATTTTCGCACATTAAAATCCTGCTCTGATATGAATCGGCAGGGTGAGCAGAGCACAGGAGCTGGGCAACCCAAACCACACCATTTTTCAAGAGTGTACATAAGAAAGGGTTGGATTTGGATCCACACGCTTGTTATCAAATCATCATCATCATATTTATTTTTCGTTCTTTATAATGCGCTTCTGCTCTGACTGATGTGCATGATGGTTGTGTGGTGATGGTGTTGAATCAACGAGACGAGGAAATTCGACTAATAAGGCCATAAAAATTAATGAATAGCCTGTTGAAAGCTTTAACTTATTCTGTCGTTTTAAAGAGCAAGCAAGTGTTTCTGAAAATAATAAAATATGAGCAATAAACACGAGTGTGTTTTCTATGTCCATGTGAAAAATATTTTATTCTTTCTTAATTTGACTTCTTGTTTCTTACGAAGCGTTTTAACCTTTTTCATTAAAAATTGACCATGTATTATACATCACATTTTTACAGTTTCCCCTTCAATATTTTTGTAACACGGATAAATTTTTTGCACGTGGGGCTTAATTGCCGATAATTAATTAGGTGCATCTACATCTAAATAACTTGCGGTATCGAAGGCTATGAAATAAATTAAATAAAAGGTGATTGATAACTTGTATAAAAAATATTGATTCGCTTCATGAATTTTTATAGTACTCAACCACTCAGACAACCGGACACTGACACACCTTCCTACCACACCAATTAATGGATATTTATGATTCTGAAAGAACGAGTACAAATCCCTGCCTCAATAATAAGTATGTAATGTAATATTGTATTATACATTATATATGTTTATTTGTTTTTAAACTCGTTTCACGCCCAAGTGTGTTCAGCACATCGTAACAACGTAACTTGATCAATGTACACTCGATGTTCTCTGTTGCCGTTACAATAGCTCCGTTCGTGTTTACGAAATAACATGCTTCTCATTTTTGCAAATCATTTCACGCAACATTTACCTCGCAATTAATTAATTGATAATATTGTAATCTTGAGAAATCTTACATTACTTTTCAATATCATTCTCCTCTTTTTTCCTCTAAATGAAAGCAATTTAGCGCATGACCAGAAGGTTCTACTTAAAGAAATTCGTAAAACATGCTGCACTATGAATGAAGCAATTTTTATCTTCTTAATCAGATTAGCATCTCATAATCCTACATTACATTACATCCTCGTTGGCCCATACCAGAATCCCAGTGATTTTTTTAGTTTGAAGATCATACAAGCAGAACCATAAAAATATGAAAAACGAACAAATAAAGGGTTTAATATTACGACATAAAAATGCCCAGAGCCATTTGTAGCATTTAAAAAATGCATGCGCATTTTATTTTGTAGACAAGTGCATCGATCTCTAAAAGGATGAAAGTTTACTTGAATAACTTTCACGGAATCTTCTCTTCCGCTGTTGTAGAATATTCTCAGCTTGCTTGCAAAAGAAACGATTTCTTTGCACGCAAACGGTTCTTTCTTTCATGAAGAAGATTCCGATAGAAAACTTGTTTTCTTTTTTCCAATACTCGACATACATCGAAGTGCGACAACTCACCGGCTTGCTGAGACATTTGTAGCGATGGAGAGAAAGGGAGTAGAATATCATGGTGGTGGTGATACATTACTTCACTTTGACAAAACTTTTTTGCATGTCTCTCTTTCTACCAGAGTGGGAACTGGGAGAGAAGAAAATGTACGTACTTGTTATCTCTTTAAGGGTTGTATTTGTATTTGTAGTGGTGCTCAACCATTTTGCGTTTTATGCATGTAGCCATGTTCAACTGTATTATGTTATGTTATATTACATCCGGCACACCATGTTCTCAGATATTCGTAACGACGACATGATCCATTGGGAGAGATTTTGCAATCTTGTTTTCGGGAAATGTAACACGATGCATAAAATCTGTACGAGTTGAGATATGCTACTACTCTTACACAAATGGATGTGAATGAAACGACTGTTCTGAATGGAGATTAGACAAAGATCCATTATTGGCGTAGTGTGTCTCTTGTCGGTAAGAGTCAGGTAAAATTGCAAATCCTTTTTTATTGTTACAATACAAATAGAAACAGAAACATGCTCCTTGTCTTTCATACGCCTTCAACCAAAAAGGTCTGGTGGAGCTCTAGAAAAAGATAAGAATATACTAATAAGTATTCTCATCTCGTCACAATCAATATCTGAGAGTTGAATGACTTACACAACGCTACTCTATTTATGGTAAAGCTTATTAATGCTCCTGACCAATCTTCAGAGTTGTAGCTGTTATTTACATTACACCCAAGTAGCTGCTAATAAGATGATAAAAAATCCTAAACAAAGGACAGCAGGTGGACGTGGACAAGCTATAAAATTCTTATAAAACAATTAATACATGATTTATGCACAACAACCCATTGTTGTTTGGCTACTGGTATTTTTTTTTCATCACAATCAGAATCATTTGCACATTGTTAAAAATGGTCGCAAGGACCTCCTCCTCTTGTGGCTGTGACATTCAGCAATGTGGTTTAACAAATCCATAAAATGTAATTAAAAGCTCGACAGTCGACAGTTTCAAGGCAACTGTAGCAAAACAGTACCAACAATCTGATTTGCTACATATTTGAACTAAATTTTTTCAAATAAATAGCGGCATCAGCTCACGTCATCACTCACGACCTCCTCGCTAAAACCCAAGGCGAAAAAAAGTGAGGAGAGATAACAAAACGGCCAAACTGTAATGTTTTGTGATAAGAAATGAACTTCTTTTTTATTTGAATGGTACTGATTAAAAGTTTTTGGCATCAGCAGGCATTTCTAGTGGCTGTGGCACTACATTCCTTTAAAAAAAATCTTTTGAAGGTCTTGCTACATTATTGGCATGCAAAAATACACTTCCCATATGTAAAAAAAAGTTATTGACTCATCGGCAGTCGGCACCCTCGCCTCGTCATATCGTTACCAGCGGAGTGTTAATGAGGTGCTCTTATTTAGGAATGCTAATTTCGTCCACTCTCTCATGTTATGGGGGCAATCGTAGATAAGCAAAGGCAGAAGTTGCCTAAAAGATTCTCTTATCTTGAGCAGCATCTCATCACAAAAGTTATAGCCCGACATATGCAAATCCACCTGATTTTACAACTGTGTAAAACACAACACCAAAAATGGTTATACAATTCGTGTGCCTACGAGATCTCCCCTAGATCCTCGTCTTGTTCATACTCATCGTAAAAAATGCATTCTTTTTTTTAAAACCCATAAAAACAGCACAGCATATCAAAATCAATTATTAAATCAACATGTAACCCTCCATAGACTGGATCTCTGTTAAGTAAGATCTCTAGTTTTTTTTTCATTAAACAAAATTATCATATCACAATTTGGTAAACAAGATTGCATACACATGTTCTCAGAGGGAAAAAATTACATTGTAAAAGTAGTAAAATGAGGATCACAGTTTATGAGCCTTGTTCTCTCCCAATCCCACTTGACAGAGTTGAGAAAGGAAAGGCAAAAACCCGGAGATTAATAAAAGAACTAGAATATTATGGCTGTAATAATAAAATCATCATAATAAAGTGACCAGCAACAGCAAGTAACCACTTCAAAGTTTGGGATTTTTAAGTGCCTACAAAAAACAAACCCCCACACACACTCGCATGAAAGCAAGCAATTGCTCTTATTCTCTTGTCTCATTCCTTCACGATATGATTAAGGGTGAGAGAAGGGTTAATAGACAGGTAATTAATGGATGAATAAAAAAACAAGTGTTGGAGTCCAAGCCCAGCACAAGTTTCCTTTGTCGAGGGTTTTTATAACAACTCTTTTCAACGTCAACTGATGTATCGCTAACAAGATGAGTGTAATTTTTAATAATAAAGGATTTATTCGGGTTTTTATCCATGTGCTCATCATCATCATCATGAGCATAATACAAATAAGGGATTGTGCTCCGCTTGTGAGTAGTAGTATGAATTCAATGGGAGAACCAAGGAGATCATTATTCAGCGGTGGCAGCCTTCACGGTATGCACCATCGTAGGTACGTATGTACATGAGTATAATCATAATGAAACCGGTGCGGTGTGAAGTAGTGATAGTAATGTAATGTGGCATATCAAAAAGGATGAGAATGAGAGGGCAGGCAGCATAAGCTCTTGTGCTGGTGCACTGCATATGGTTCATCTTTTTGGCTTTTGATTCCTTGTATAATATCATCATCATCATCCTTCTCACAATGTGATCCTTTTCTCTGTGCGAGTGTTTTGACTCTCGTTTTATCCATTTTATTAAAGACGACGAAAAAGATTCAGCAGCCGAACATCAAGCAAACGGCAACCAGGAGCAGCAGCATTGCATTAGCATCATCCGTTCCGCTCTTCTTTTATGCATTAAAACATGCACTCAGAAATACTTGAACATGATGCCTGTAACTAAGTGCCGTCTGTTCACTCGTCCTTTTTTGTTGCAAGAATGAGAGGATGCGACTTTTTGAATGGGATTCAGATTCAAAGGAGTTTTTGAGAAAGGAAGCAAAAGCATGATGTTCTTTCCGCGAACAGAAAAGTCGTTCTGTCTTCTGTCCGCATGATGATAATACTGTACATCTGTATTTCAGTAAAAAAGTACAAGTTGGTTGCTTGCTGCTGCCAGCACCAACACCAAAGCTCCATGTGCATTGCTGATGTTGTACGAACACAAGAGATATTTGTATGAGTTCTTGTACTTATATGCCATGTGATGAAGAAGTAGAAGAAGACGCGTAAAGTAACTAAGTAAGTAAGTTGTTGTAAGTATCTATCACTCTTCTTGAACCTCACTTCACTACGAGGATAAAAGGGAAATCGTGTCTTGAAGGATTAGCATAATCCAATGGCTGATAGGACAAGATGTTGGACAAGCCCCAAGACAAACTACGAACAAGGGGGAGCTCATCCAATCCCAAGAAAGGATCCACCCAATTGGCTCCAAATCGGGTCAAAAAGGAGGGTTCCCCTTGGTCTTCCTCCCCTAAATGCGATTGCGTCTCGCTTCGCCAACACAGGCAGCTCATTCAGCCTCATGCTCTATCCTACAGTCTCTGAGAACATAACGGAGAACATGCTCTCCAAAGTCGATAAGCCCTTTTTTACTACTACTAACAACAAATAGTACAACTACACATGCTGCTACTCCAACTCCACCACACACTGCTTATTACGTGTGTATTACAAACTGCATCGCTTGTTCATATATAGAGAGAGTATGATACACTCACATTATCAATTGCACATTGTAACATTGCATGCTCTCCTCTTTATAATATTATGTTCTCTGATGTTACTCCCTTCTCCATTGCATGCTCCCGTGTCATGTCGTTGTTAAGCACATGTAAGTATATGCTGTAAGCACATTAGTATACATGGTAAGTACACAATACGTTGGCTTTGCCTACAAACTACTTTTTTGAAGCTCAAGCTCCACGCTACCTTTTTCAAAAGAGCTGTGGAAAAAAAGCATGACGAAACAAACTCCACTTGAAACTCACACCTGAACATAATATATATAAAAGGCTCCGGTTTATAAGGAAAATAGGGAATAATAACAATCATCATCATCATCATCACCACTCTCATCACCAAACCATATAATACACACAAACATTTTTATTCACAAAGGAGTAAGCAAACTTGTATTTGTAGCAACAAAGGAAAATTTCTGCTCAATACTACTCCTTTTGCACACTTTTCCTGCTCTTCTTGGCTCAGCCTTGCTTACCGTGCGGAATGGAAAAGCAAATGCATTTCATCAGCTCAGAGAAAAGAGCTTAATCCTTTGTGGGGATATACAGTGTATTGGATGCATGTGTGCGGTGGGAGTAGCGGTTTGCTGCTCTATATGCCTGCAAACTGTTTTTTAGGAGCTAATGCACAAACCCATACGATTTTACATGAGGAAACAACCAAACCACTACTTTGCTTTAATACCTTTACTTTTATCATCATCATCATCGTAAGCAACAAAGACGGAGGCTATGGTATAGCAGCAGCAGCAAGCAAACATAATTCCAAAAAGTTTGTCCATATTACAAACTACTCGCTTCTGGAAACTCGGGTAGTTTGGATTTGGATCCACATGTAAAATACATACATTAGCATATTCTATATGAGACGAGGGTATATTTCAACAATAAATCCTGGTGTTGTACCAATACGGAACGTTATTAGTAGTGGTCGGAGTCGAGTAGTAAAGTAAGTATTTGTAGTAACAAGCAAAAGTCTTTGCTCTCATGTATTACTTTGAACATTGCATTTTGTGCTTGTTCAACACACTCACTCTCTCAAACCCATGTGTCCGTCTGCTGCTACCTCTCTCTAGCTCTCTGAGTGACTGAGCTGTGAGAAGACTGAGAAAAAGCAACGTGCATTGAGCATTATTACAATAGAAGTGGTAGTAAACGGGCGTGTTGATGTTGATACTAAGCTGGCTGCACACCACCAAAACCAAACCACTCTGTTGCTTTACTATTTATATATATCTCTCTCTTTCTCTGTAGTATCAAGATACATTACATTTACACATGTGTATGTACCTCTGTTTCTGTTGTAAAAGCTAGTGGGTATTAGTAAATGAAACAAATATCATGAGAGGTCCACTTTCCTAGGCTGTACATACATGCATGGACAGAAGAAGAGGCAGCATCATATCAAATCACTAGAGTAGCAGAGCTCAGTTTGTTGAGAGAAGGTTACTATCTCGCACGCTGAAAATATACCTTACCTTTTGCCTTCCTCGATCGTTATACATTCACACAAAAGATAATATTATGAACTTGACTGGGGCATAAGTACAAGCAGTTTTCTGTGAGTCTCTGCATGTGCACTTACTACTACACATTACTTAAACTCATCATCATCATCATCATACCTACAACTACTACTATTGCTGAGCTAAGCCTTCAGTTTAGTGAGTAGTAGTAAGTCTGTCAGGAAAGAAGAACAAGAAGCACACAACGTGCAACACATAATTTTCAGAGAGAGTTGTAGTTCTGTTCTTCAGTCTTGGTGAGCACTTAAACTGGCTGCATGCTCTCCTCATCATCATCTCCAAAGTTTGTTATAATTATTGTAACACAATTTCATCAGTGAGTTTGAGTCCAACTTTTAATACGAGCCAAGCTACCCTCTCTCATATCATCTGGTAGTTGTCCTTTGTCTCTGTGTCGTGCTAAACACTTTTAATTTGAGACAAAAGAGAAGCTCCAATATTAAGCAAGTGAAGAAGTGTGTAATAACCATCATCATCATCAACAACATCAGCTTGTGTCTTTGGACATTATCAACATAGAAAACCACTTGCTCTTGTTTCACCCGTTCCTAATCTCTTCCTGTTTGGAGCTTTAAGCTCTCTTCACCGTTCCGACCCAGAGTCGTTTCAACTCTTGTCAGCTTCATTAAAAAGCAGTCAGTCGTGGTGAGGTTGAGTATATCTTAATTTTCACCAATTCCAACATCACATGGACATTGACTGAGTTCACTCCTGTTTATTGTTCAACAAGAAAAACTTTATAGTTTACATTTTATTAATTTGCAATCAACATCATCATCCACCCTTGAAAGAAAAAAAAACTGTTACTGGAAAACAGGAATGTGATGTGAAGGCTGAAATCAACTTTATCATTTTTATTAGTGCATAAACATTTATATAACCCTTTCCCCGGATCATTATCATTATCATCTGGCTACATCAGCAAATAAAATTCCTTTTAATTACCAAGTGCGTGCTCGGAGCAGGAGAGGAAGACAAGATAGTAAACGTGCGAAAAGGAGAAACTTTTTTATGTGAAAGACTTGTTCCTTCATAAATGTATGTATGAACTGAGAGACGTAGTGATACAGTTTTTGGTTTTCTTCATCTCTGCAAATTAATTAATCGTGGACCATGTCATACTTCGGTTATTCCCCCTCATCTGGTCCACCACCACCTGTCCCATCATCTGCAAGTGGTGTAACGTCTGCTGCTGTCAATTATACCAACAACGTGTCAGTAGGAGCTAACAATCAGGTAATAACAAAGTTGGTATAAAAATTTCATCCGAAAATTGAATCCAAGCCAAAAAAAAATATTGAAACAAAGTAATCAATCGAAATTATTATTAAAAACAATGTGGTTTGGTTAGCAGCAGATGATGATCAAGTTGTTGTGTGAAAATGCAAATGAAATTTTTGCACATAGTTATAATAAACTCCTTCAAAATTATGGGTATTACTACAATTCATTTCATTTATAATCACAGCCGGCTCAGCTAAAGGTTAACGCCGGCATATTTAATAAAAGTAAAGGAAAATCATTAGAACATCAAATTGGCTCATTCCCTTAATGACTTAACTTTTTGTGTACGCATTTCCATTTAATAATTTTTTGCTATTATTTGTACACATGTCTATGATTTTATGGTATGATAGTGTGATGAATTGGTATGATTCCCACGTTTATTGTCTCACTCCTCCCCTGATTATTAGGTAGGATCCTCGTAATAACAGCATTTATTTCCGTAGTATGGTTTTATGCTTTTGTTTGATTAGTGTGCTCAGACGCGTGTTTATACACAATGTATAGAAATTGTTACGCAAAGCACACATAAAAAAGGAGGTATAAAGATAGCAAACTCATTTATGATATGATAGAGAGAGAGAGAGTGACAGAGCTGTAAAGGCTAAGGCTAGTCCTTCATTCATTTTTTGTTGTCTTTTCATTTTTTTTCTTCTTCTCTCGATCCTCCCGTCTGTCAGACGGGAAGGAACTGGTGCATTCATATTCATATATTGCATGATGATCGTTATGATGTGATATGGTGTTTGCATCAAAAATACAAAAGGTATGTATGCTGCATTCAAAATGTCGAATCGGATTTTGTCTTGCATTTAGCGCATAGAGCGGATTTGTATGAAATGACTTTGCTTAGGCAAACCGTGTGTAAAAAAGGCCGGTCTATGATTACTGTCATTAGTTCCGGGAAACTACACTCCTGTAATCATGTTGTCACGGTCTTCTCCAGCTGGGAGTTGAGAATTCTGTTTTTACGCATTTTTGTTCTCTTCTTATCGCATTCCTTTTCCCCTGTTGTACTTCCTTTTAGAAACAGCATGATGTGCATACTTGGTCAAGGTTTATGAACTATGCGTTGCATTAGGATGGGTTTACATTACATTGGATTTTTACCTAGAGGCATTTTAATGATGTCTTAATTATGTGGCTAGACATACCTAATCGGGAGTATGCTTATGTGCAATTTTATTTTATATAAAAAATGAATGTTGTGGTGTCTTATGAAATTTCAAGCGCACCTGAATCGAACTGACCATCTCCAGAAAATATTCAAATTGAAAAGCACAGAAAGAACCGGTCAACACCAATTTCATATCAGCGGCAGCATCACCGAAGAGTATTCTTCAGTTTTTAATTACCATTTTGTGTACAACTCGTACCCGTATCGCATCCAGAATCTAGATCTTCATCAGAATCGGAGAAAATTAAAATATATTTCGAATATTCACCTCAAAACCGTTTACAACACAATCAGTCACAACGGAGACCGAACAGCACACCCCGGTTAAATCCGTACGTAACAAAACAACGTAAAGTAAATTTGATGTTTATTCAGCATCATATTATACTGCTGATAAGCTGCTGTTGTTCTAGTGTGCGTAGTTATCTTCTGCATGCATCAACACGTTTCCTGTTTATTTTCGTAAATTTAATGCACACCATTTATTATTTTCCTTGCTCGTGATGAATGATGTTCAGCTGATAATAATTTCTCATTTCATTAGTAATTCATGTTGGGTGGTAAAAGAGTTGAGTTGAATTAAATGTTGTGTTTTTGTGGAAAATACTCTGATATTATCAGCACACAGTTCGATGCTCGATATTATATTGGTTTCAATTGAATTCGATTACCAACCAAATTCCTCCTCTAATCATTGTTTATTTCTTATCACTTTCCCAAACGTGTGTGCATTCCATTACGATGCATATTTCAGCTTGAGTTGTCATTGTCGTTGTCACCACTCATTATCATTTAAATGGTGCTTGATGCTGCTCGTAATAAGTATATCGGTAGAACAAGAGCAAATAATGCTTTTGAGGTTGAAAAAAAAATGGATATTTCATTACGACAAAGTGCACGTTATTGGTTATTATATGATACAGGCTTTCAGCAACATGGAAGACTTGACTACTGCTATTATATTTAAAGGAAGTTTAATAAAAGAGTCACAAGACAAGAGTTTTATTTTTGCCATTAGTATTAGTTTTGTTGGCGTTGCAGTAGCCCAAAAACTTTAGTGGGAACGAAAATATGAAAGATAAATGATGGGCTCAACTAAATAATGTATGCGCATTATAATGCAATGCAACAACAGAGAAACACGATGGATGAATTGAGTTGTACTTTTCTGATATAAAGTGGTGAATTGAGAGCTCGAGCTGAGTTGAGTGCTTTTAGCCAAACGCATGTCTGTTCTTTGTGGATGGACATATGTGCATGAAATATTTAGTCCTTCGATAGAGTTTCGGAAACAGCTTGGTAGAAGAGAAAAAAAATCAAGTCAAGTCAAAACCAGGTGGAGCGACGAAGCATGAAATGATATTATTATTATATTATACTCACTCACTCCGGTTGCGTTGCGTTTAATAAGTATCACACACTCTGGAACTCAGCACGATATAATATGCTCCACATTGCGTGCTGGGCTTCTTTTTGTTTTCCAGAAAATTATGGCAGTGTATGTATATTTCTTAATTTATAATGCATGCTTGGATTAGCACCACCAACTTTTATCGTGGTGAGCAGCAGCAGTAGTAGCCCAAACAAATAGAATGGTATACAATACAATATCCATTTCATATTAGTAACCGCTTTCCGAAACAATTCATCCAGTTATTTGCTTCTTGAGAAGAAAATTGTATGTTGGACACTCTCCTATCGCCCAAATACATTTTACAAGAAAATAAAACAAACCTTTACCAGTTTTTTACTCCCAACTCAACCAACCTTTCCAACTCAATCAATACGAAAAAGAACAAAAAGCCTTTTGCTCATGTATACCACTTTTCTTCTTTCGGGACGGTCGTCGAATTGTTAATTTCAGTTTTTCTTATTCCACATTTTAACCACTTCATTTTCAAACTTTCCCTATAATTTCTGGAATAAATATTTATCAATCAATATATAACCATTTCATAGGTCGAATTCCAAACTTCATTTTACTCCGGATATCAATCAGCTCTCATGACACTTGTTGGTTTTGAGTTGTGGTGGGCTTCCAATGCATTGGACTGTGTGTTATGTCATAGTTATTTTATACTTGGGTTGAGATGATGATGACACATGTGTCAAAAACAAATACATCATTCAACTTGCATGCTCTTATGCGTTATGTATGCATGTTTGTCTGACATTCTTAATTTTGTACAGTTTACAACTGCCAATTGTCCGTCTTGTTATTATTATTATTTCCAGTTTACACAAGACACTGAATGAGTTGACAATGCAAATAATATGTCACTCTCTTTTCCAGGGGAAAAGTGGAGCTCAACTTTTGTGTGTGTGAACGCAAACAATTTGGAATGGGATTATGAGTTTACTCCATAAGATAATAGTTGACTTTTGTTTTGTTGACTTAAGATTAGTAAGTCGTCGTCGATTAGCCATCCGTTGGTTTTTTTGTTTACCAATATACCTCATGGTCTTAATCATAATCACTCTTAATGTGAGAGTATTAAAAGCTTTCAAGTGATTGTAAGCAAACTCTTGGCTTGTTAGCTCTGGCTCTGTATTATGCTGATAGTATTATTATATTCCTGTTGATATTGTCAAGTATTATGTTTGTGCAAGGATAAGAACAACTTTTTAGTTGGTAATTTGATAATGGAATGAACACAATGTAGTCATTTATTCGATTCAGTAATAATAATAATGGCTTTTAGGCAGTATATTCAGTTTTGGCTCTTCCTGTGTCGTTATATAATTTTTTTAAATGATGATTTCTCCTCTTTAGTTATTGGGATCGCCGAATTCCTCCTCAGGAGTAATGAGTGGCTCAACGTCCCCAACAGGGGTGACCACCTCACCAGGCACATCCTGTTGTGAAGGTGGTCGTCCCCTCGTAACGGATCCGGTGACCGGCCAGTCCGTGTGTTCATGTCAGTATGACCCTGCCAGGTTGACCTTATCATCGTATCCAAGACTTACGGGATATCCTCCAAATCCGTATGCACCCGCGACTGAACAAAATCCTTACCCATCACTTGAGTCCTCAGCCTTCTACTCACCATTGGTAAGTAATCCCTATAAAATAAATTGAAGGATAATATGATTATTTGTAGGCGGTAATGGTGTAGTTTTTGGTAATACTAAAATTATTGACTTTTTTATACTCATGTAATCATCTCCACACTCCATTAATCCCGTCATATATTGAAGCAGATCATTTTTATTGAGTTGAGTCGTCAAGCTACAACATGAAATGAGATCGTATTAAATGTCATAATTATGTATATTGGAGCAGTTAGGCGTGTAAATGTGCATTTAGCCGTGAAATTACATTGTTGATTTAGTGTTTTATGTGGGGAGAGGTGACGTGCGAGCAGGCAAATGAGCTGGGGCTGCTGGTAGCTCATAACATTGATGTCAAATTAATCGTTTCTCTTTTTTTAGCTTGTCCTACACATCCACATGGTAGCACTCACTAATGGCAATAATAGACATCATCATCATTCCATATCGTTTTTCTTAAACACATTAAAAAAATGTATGGCAAGGCTATAACACCCTGTATATTAGCCTCCTCAGTCGTTTCACTCGTCAAAAAGTTTTAGTGCAAACATAATTTTCAAACAAGTGAGTCAACTCATCAGCGTCAGCATCACCACACTTGCCTTAAGTCAACTGGTGTCCCTTATACTTAATTATTTCGCCTTGTCAGTCACAACACCATAAAGCCATAATAGACATGGTCATGTCAGGCACGCATGTGCATTGTGTGCCTAACCATATTTTCACGAATGACGAGTTTTCGAATTAATAGGCTATAAAAAAAATTCTGGAGCAACGCGTTGTTATCACGTCACTCTCCTCCTGCTGGTTTTGTGCAGTATGCTGATGATGGTATAATGCCAATTTCTTTGCTCGTAAAAACGCATGTAATTACTTTTTCAAACTAATAACCCAACATTTTTATTTTTCTCATTAAACATCACCATGATCCATTATAGGATGAATGAAACCCTTGTGTTGGGGATGCTTACTTTATTTGACTATTAAATCCAAAAGAGATAAAAAAGGAATAGGATAGATATACTTTTTATATAAAAAAAGACTTTTTTTCTTCTCCTGAGCAAATGAAAAGATGCTTGTAGTCTTGTAGCATTGCTCGTCTTGTTCTTGTTCAACATGAAAAGGACAAGATAGAGAGTGACAAGGAGCAGCACACATTTCAACACAAGTTAAGTAATTAGCCGTATCAAAATGTGCATGACTATGACCAACTCAGCGACTGGATGAATGATATGCTCTTTTTTTTTAGTAAAAAACAGTTTCGCCTCATTTACTTGTTTTCCATTCATTGATGATGATGATAATCAAGATAGTAGAAACTGTGTAATCTTTTTGAAAAGCGGAAAAAAAGATGACAGCATGAAATCATGAGAAAATACACACCACTTAAGAGTTAAGGTTTAGGGAAAAATTGGTGCCTTTCTGAAAAACTGTTTGTTTTGGGTTGATTTGTGAGGAAAGGCGAGAGACATTGTTTGGCTTGTTAGGGAAAGGACATAATTTGTACTTTTCAAAAGTTGAGACCCTGTAGAACACATGTAAAAAGTCAAAAGAGTCAGCTAACTAGCAAGGTAATCGACATAAGTCATAAAGGGTCTGGTTGGAAGCTGTAAGCTCAGGGTTTTATAACTGTTTTAGGACTTTATATAATCTGGACTGACTCTGAAAAGCTCTGGCTCGCCGGACAGACAGACGACTGTAAGATGAGCCAGAGATTGATGTCTTTACGCATATTGTACATAAAATATCTGCCTAAATACTTTGGTTCTTATAACAGTGTGTATGTAATAGTATGTGCAACAACGGAAAAATGGGATAAAAACAGTGTTATGTTTTTGTAATGTGAGATGCCTCATTTTTCTCGTGTAAAGTATATGTTTTTCATTTCTCTGTGTTATGTTTCGTGAATGGAATCTGTTTTAACTGATAATGGATGTGTTTGTTAGGGTGGGGCGTACGCAGGCCTGAAAGAAGGGAGCGGAACTGGCGACGTGTCATGCTGGCCAAACCCTGGGAGTCTTCAGTCCGGCTACTATCCTTATGACCCGACCTTCGCAGCAGCATACGGGTCAGTATAAAAAATCTTCTCTCAATAATAATAATATTATTCAGTCATTTTTTCTCTCTCTCTCTACTTTTTTTTCTGCTATCATCATCATTTTGAGTTCGTGTGGATATTGTATGAACGTTCATAGCTCATTGTTACCACATAGCGCTCACATGAAATTTCATGATCCCACACACTGACTTGCCCAAATTAGATTAGAGACCTAGTCACTACTGGATGCTTTGATGGGCCCTGGATTGCGTTGTGGTAGTGAGCCACTCTCTGATTTATTATGACAGGGTCCGTACCCCCTTATGCTTCTTCTCCAGGATGGTCATACATCATCAATGCATCTACTCTAGCTCTGCAATCCAATGCACTTCCACTGCACTCCATCATTCTAAATAAGTATCACTCAGTTTAGTTCAGTGTACCACACATTTCATCTCTTAGAAAGCATTAGCCTCGTGAAAGATCGTCGTGATGATGATGATCATGATACCAAGCTCATCATCAACTATAGCAGCATCAGCAGTAGCTCTTCATCCCCTCTTCTCTGATGATAGCCAAGGCTTGGCCAGAATGCCCAGTCAATTCACCCCACACACTTCTTCTTGAGAGAACGGGATCATTTCATTTCTGAACCCCTTCTTTCTTCCCATCTCTTTTCTGATTCTGAGTCAATTCGACGGAATAACAAATCATCTCCCTTTTACTCACTCACTTAGCTCCTCTTCTTCCATTAGTTTTCCAGCTCACCACCTTCCCAGCTTTAGTTATTCTCAGGGAATTAAGGAATTAGAGGTTTGATCTTTTTCTTTGCGGGGGAATAAAAGAAAGGGTTTTACTACTTGGCGAGGAAGGGGTTGCATTACTTTGATGCCCTATTTATAAATTCGACTGTCAGATTTTATTTCCCTGAATTGACGGCGAGATCACCAAGAGGCTCTCATGAAAATTCTTCTATTATTTGAATTGCTAACGAAGGCTCACGTAGTGCGGGAGACCTGAAATTTTAATTGAATTAGCGGGTAGTGGGTCTTAAATAACTCAATACACCACTTTTCATAATTTTTCTACACTGGTTACTTTACAAATTCAGGAATTTTTATAAGGGATGATATCATTGACACCGAAAAAATGGAAAGTATGCGTGTATCGATTTTTATATCCCTTTCATTTCTCTCCAGAGTACCCAGAAAACTTTCAGTCTAGCCAAGTCTCCTACTGGCTAGTAGTAGTGACTTGGTTTGGTTTCCTTTTCCTGTAGACATCCCTCTGACTCTTGAATAAGTAATATAAATCCATTACTTATTGTTCCTGACTCAAAAAGCTATATAGGTTTCACGGTGTGTAATCTGATCTCTGTGGAATACATAAATCCGTCTACAAGCTAATTTTTTTTCTTTCCAACTCTGTTGGTAATATGCTACAGAATCTTTAGAGTTTTCTACAAGTTACAAACTTCCACATTTTTATGTAGCATTTCTTGAGTACGGGCTTACCATTATGGCAAAAAATAATGTCGTATTAATGTTGAAAATAGAGCCATATATTCTTTCTTCTTCCTCTTTCACCAGACCAAGCCAATGTACACTTGTGTGTGTTTCCTGTTCAATTTATTTCTTATTTCCTCTCGTTTCTTAAAGAAATAAATTTTTTTCTTCAGTTTCCTTATCTCACGAAACATTTTCCTTAAAAATCATCATCATCAACATCAACATTATATTATCTGCAAAGCCGGGGAACGGGGATGAAGGAGAAAAAAAATCTGTAACAAATTTAAAGACTTGCTCGTTTTATTGCTCTTTATGGGTTTTGCAAATTGACAAAGTGTATACTGTCCATGTTCAACCAGCTCTAGATTAGATTCAGTGGCTAATAAGTTACAACCTTTTACTGCATCAAATCACATCTCCATTTGGGTTCTCAAGAAGAAAACAAACTCATTTTATTTCATTCACCAAACCAGAGGCCAAAACCAAAAACCGCAGTAACCACGTACTGCTCCTACTGCCCAAAGAACGACCAACAAATTTACCTTTTCTCACTTGATATTTATATCCCTACTTATAGAGTCATTATTATCAGGTGCTGCTATATATTATTCCATTTTTCACCCGGTCTCATAAAAACGAGCATTAGCAAAACGAAGGTATGAGAAAAGAACGCATTTTATTTTATGCTCTCTGAAATAGGATCATTCGTCCGTATTATTATATTAGCCGTATAGTACGCTACTCTTCACGCTGCTGCATGCAATCCAATCCAAACCACTTGATATGCACATTTAGATTCGAGGCTGAGATAACGTTGCAAAATTTAAAAAAAAGATGAATATAATCCTTTTTTGTCTTAAACTAACTACCACTTTTTTATTTTATAAAACAAATACCTACATCTACTTCAACATCTTTAGTAGTTTTGATCTCATATTATGATATTAGCCATGCATCCTCATCCTCTTTTTTTTGGTTATGAAAAGGAACAAACTTTTTATATAGTTTTTGTCTAGCAGTAGTCTCCTCGGAAGATAGGAGCTTCTGACTGATTTCTTGCATACTTTGTACTTTGATAATGATGATGATATGATGGTGATAGGATGGATGCTTTACTTACAGATCAAAGATAACGCGTAAGAGTTTGTGCAAAAAAAAAATCTGAATGAAAAATATATAAGTTGATATAGAAAATTCATCGTTGCATGCATGCATCACATTATTATCATGGTTTTGCATGCATGCGCTCCTGCCGTATGCCGAGTTAGGCGACCATGACGAATCAAGAAAAATTGATGAGAACGAACTGAAGGAAACCTTCAGTGAGCGAGGGAATGCAGAAAATAAACTCTGTCAGTGGAAGATTGACTCATTTTAATGTCCCAAGTTTGGTTTCGTTTATGATGGAAATGGGTGGTAGGCTAGCAGTCTAGTTTCAAAAGTAATAATAACAATAATGAAGAGGCAGGAGTGCAATAATATCATTTATTCACACACGAACACGGACAACTTTAATAGATATTGGGGTAGGCTGGTCTGGCCTTAAAGTAAAGTGGTCAGCAGTCGATCCTGAACCACTGCGCTTTTGCACCCATAATTTTTTTTGATACCCTTGATGGGAGCAATAGCTGTATTGAATGGGTTGGCAACAAACTGCTAACTTTTTAATAACCTTTAAAAGCACAGTATTCAACATTATATTGTGTGTAAGAACAAACAGGAACAATATCATGATGATGATGATGTTATGAAGGGAGAAGAAACAAATATATTTATAGTGCAATAAAAAAGATACGCTGCTATACTTTGTGTAGCTATGCGTGCAAAAGCTTTCGTCAAAGTCCAATGGTTACGTATGGAGAGAGACCTTGATCGAGGCGCAAGACTTGATGTTCATGTTCAATTATGTTATTTCACTCTTTTGTGTTAGAGCGCTAGCTCACTTCCATCCATCCAAAATCCTTCCAATTTCACCATGTCATGCATCAATTTTCTACTGCCCGAATTTCACAGTGAACGTTATTACTTCCAGTGCTGCAAAAGCGAGTTACATTTTGTGAATTTCCTTTTTATTTTGGTCGGGGGCTCACGCGTCTTATGAGTTTTGCTAACAATATCATGTCACGACCATAATTTTATAATAATCACAAATGTAACTTTGCGCTCTTTCCTCCTTCTCCTTCGAAGCGAAACCGAGTCAAGAAGAGAAGCATAGAAAGGTTATTGCGTACTCTGCTCCACTACTTCTTTCCATCCAATCCACCGCTGCGTTTGCGGTTCGTTTGGCCATAAAATTGAAAGATGACTGTGTGACTCGGAAGTGCCCGGGTAACCAGACGGAAGCCCGGTTGGAGGAAATGCATTAGCTGCTGAGAGGGGAGCGCAGTGAGCACAAAAAAAAGCAACCTTTAAGTGAGGTCACAGCAGGGGATAAGAAAATATCAGAAGCAAAAGGGTTGTCACATTGTCGCCCAAGTTATACCATGTTGAGTTGCGTTAGTTGCCCACATAAAATTGCAAACTTATCAAGCTGTCCACTTTGATTCTTGTTACAACTCATTCTTCTTCAACTTGCAATCCTTGCAACTTCACCACATCGCCATGAATGATCATTGCCGTTATGTTAGGTTATATAACAAGTCGAGCAGCCCACCAACACCAAATAAAAAAGGGATTTTATTTTTGCTTCAAACCATTTCTAAATTGTGTTCTACTGCTATTACCACCATTGTAATAACAATAAACACAAAATAAAATAATAACAATAGTACATAACATAATAGTAAAAGTAATAATCATAATGTTACACACTCCAATCTAAAACCCTTGTCCTTCCTTCGACCAAGTTGCATGCTCTCCTTAAAGATTTTTTTCTATTGACGTCTACAACACACAAAAATCCAACATTGCATTCACATTCACAACATTTATTACTTATTGCCTCCTTCGCTTACATAGAGCTCCGTGGGCGATTTCATTTCTTTGAGAAGAATGCATTGAAAAAAAAGGATTGAGTGAAAAAAAAGGAAGGAGCAGTGACAAACTTTTTTCGTCCTCCTATTCTCTTCTCTCTGTCTCCTTCTTGTTTCTGTGAAAAACGCGGTTATCACTTGTGTTCAACACAGTCATAAACAATGTGTCCATCCCCACTTTGAACAACCTTTATAAACCATTAGGGTCGAGACTCAAGAAGAAAAAAAACAAGTAATGTATGCACAACCAGCATTTCCTCACAAGGGATTCTTAATTGCCATTTTTTCTTGCACTTCAACATTATTTATTTCCCATTAAAAAATTAAAGTGGTTCTTTCCTCTCTATCTTGTTTTGTGCTAACTTGCTCTTTGATTCATTCGCGAGGAAAATGTGTGATTAGAAAAAAATATGGTTACCTACCCATTTGATGATGATGATGTTGATAATATGAGTATGACTGTCATTGTCACTACTCTGCTGCTACTACTACTACAAGTATGAGTCGTTCATAGTTGTCTACTAATTCATTATCTTGCATAAAATATTTCTGTATAATGACATGCTGCTGAAAAGGATATCACTGTGAATTTTTTTAATTGCTTTGAGCTCCGGCGACAAGTTAGAAATTGCGGTTGTGATATCACATCACCATCAACTGCTTTGGTTTGGCTTCTTATTCCTCAACAACTATGGTACTCTGCTCGCTCTTGTCTATCATAAGAAATCAATAGCAAACCAAACCAAAATTATTTACAGCAATAATATGAGATCTTTATTTATAAAATAAAAAATGGTTTCTCGCGACGTGCCAAAAGATCTTCGTGGTGGTGGAGTATTTGCTTTGTACAAAAAAAAGTTCAATTTTGCCGATTTATTGTGTGTAAACTAAACATGCGATATTCGATACTTGTATCATTTTTTTCGCCAAAAAAATGTAGCTCAATCGCTCTCGTAAAGAGCTGATCCACATGATATACCCATTCACTTTTCTAGTCGCAATCATAATGATTCGCAACAAATAAAACCGCTTTGCAATCCCAACAAGAAGCAAGTTATTGAGCCCATTAAACAACCCAAACCCAACCCGACGAAGAGTTAAACACGTCCAAGTTGATTATATACCACTACTTCGATTACAACCAGAAACTACAATGTTGTCTGATAAAAAAATTGTATATTTGTGCTGCTAAAAGCATTCTGCTATTATTGCGGTTTTAATTATCATGTTATAAGCTAATCTCACCCACTCAAATCAGCTACTTAACATTTTCTCTAAACTCAATTGCATTTTCTTATACATAGTATATTATTGCAGTATTACATGCGATGCACTACACGGTGCAACAAAACCGTAATAATACACATTTATCTGACTTGCTGACCTACCTCCATTCATCACAAGTTGTTTGAGGATTTTTTTTTCTTCTGATTTTTTCTCTTTTATATATAGTGCAAATGCGTTAGATTTTATTTTATGAAGTTTTCATTTTGTATTGATTTAAAGAAGATGAATTTTTTTTACCTTAACTCTGTACAAGTAACAACCAACACAAAAGGTAATTAACAGTGCGTGACTCTAGATTAAGTAGCTATTATTATGATTATTGCCGTGTGCAGTTAGAATACTTAGTTAATTCGCACAAAAAATGAATACTATACAGGACAGGTATGGAAGAAAGAAACAAAAGGTTTGGAATAAGGTGTGAATGAGGGATACACCTGTATTTTTCAAATTAGCTCCTTGTTAGCATATCACATCATGTGCATACTTATGAATTAATATATTATGTATGTATACACAACCACTGTGGTGTGCCTGAGAATATACGTTGATTGATGCGAAACTTGGCAAGTTTACGACTGGTTAAAATATAAATTAAGACAAAACACAAAACTAGCAAAGCACTTCATTAACTAGTTATAAATTAAAAGGAGGAAAGAAAAAATGAGCTGTATAGTGAAGTGGAGAGGAGGTTTTCATTATTTTGTCGAACAAAATGAGAAAATTCACACACATATTTTGTTCTACAAGTCAAATCCGTAGCTTAATAATGTACTAATGTAATGTAATATTTAAAAGTAGAGCTGGGTGAGCAGCAGTAGCAACTTGGCTTCAAGCATACATTATTTACTGAGGCATGCAAACCCAGTCAAAAGAATGGGATTGTATATTATGATATATGTAGCTAGTACAATAGGAAGAATACACATATAAATAATACTCAAAACAGACAGGCAAAGGTTGGGATTGATGATGATTTTTTTTCAGCAAGGTTTTTCTCGCTTCTTTGATAATTAATGAATTATTATGTTGATGATATGCTACGTTCTTCAAAGCAAACAAACAAGCAACGAATGGAGTAATTCACTTGGTCTATAATTTAAACAGCTACTGTTTGTATTTTACATTATTCCTTGTTTTTTTTTATCATGATCTAATTTGCAAATTAAACCTTCATCACACAAATGAGTCTTTCACAGTACGTTACACTAACTCTAAACAAATTAATAGGTACATACAATGTTGCATACATAATTATTAAATTATTAAGTTATTTCCTTTTTTAGGCGTTTAAGTTACACACTTTTAAACTATACTTAGGTACACTTTGTTGGTAAAGATAAATATGGTCGTAACAAAGGAGCAAAAAAGTGCGAACATTTGTTTGCACTGGTATAAAAAGTGTAATTATTAATTATAATAATTAAGATATTAAGATGGAAATGGTGGAGAACAAAATGCTTTTTTATTCTTCTGCTGATTGAGCATATTATTTGTTTAGATTGTAGGAGAGTGGAGTGCAAGTACCATAATATTTATGATCCCCTTATCACATTTTCTTTTGTTATCATCATTCATTCATGTGACCAGTATCAAAATAAATGGTATCATGATATATACCTAGTTTTGGTAGGTAGTTGGTTATTTATAACATCATGTTAAACTTATTTATGTTGTGTTATATATCCAACATAAAAAAGTTTTGTTGATAAGAACCAGAAGGAATGAATGTACGGATTTGATTATGATATGTTGTATAAATAATAATAAAAAGGGTTAAAAAAAATTAACAAAACTGATTTTTGTTTTGTAAATGAATGAATGAATGAGCAAGACAAGAGCAAAAAAGGTGTGTGGCTTGTGGATGTTGAAATGAATGAAGCATGTTACGTTTCTTTTTTCTTGTTCTCGTTTTTTCACTTTTGATTTGATTGACTTATACATAGTATATAATATATCATAATTTTAACTATATTTTAATGGTTGTTCTTACAAATGACTTAATAACAGGTATGGCGGAGGTTACGACTTGGCAGCTCGACGCAAAAATGCAACTCGTGAGTCCACAGCCACACTCAAAGCGTGGTTGAACGAGCACAAGAAAAATCCTTATCCAACCAAAGGAGAAAAGATTATGCTTGCTATCATCACGAAAATGACACTGACCCAAGTCTCAACGTGGTTTGCCAATGCGAGAAGACGTCTCAAAAAGGAAAATAAAATGACATGGGAGCCCAAGAACAAGACGGATGATGACGATGAAGACTTGAAGGACGATGATGGTAAGGAATAAAAACATTATTTGATATATTTTTTTTTGCAAAAAAAATGCACAAACCTTTGCCAAGTTGAGAAATCAATTCACAGCCATAAATATGCCAGCATCTCACTCACTCACGTTCACATGATGATGATGATTATGATCTTGTTTGCGTTGCAAGTGAATAAAAATCCCTTTCATTGAAGTGAGCGTCTGCATCTCGTTTAAATGTAAATAAATGCAGTTTGTTGTGTGACTCGACTTCAACTTGGGCTGCATCTCTATTATCAGCATCACTGGAGATGGGGAAACGAAGGAGGGGAGAGCATAATGGTTGATATTATTGGGCTCATTTCTAAAAAAGAAAAGTAAAGTGAGCAAACAGTTTCCGAAATCAAGTCAATCCCACCAGATCCTTTGCACAACTCAGATTATTCTCAGAGTCTAATACAGTTTGGTTATAAAGTAGTTACTCAGCTGAGTTGGCAATAATAAATCTCTTCGGAATAGGTTAAAATGATTAAGTCAGTCAGTTGGATGATAGGATGATGATGATGATGATGATGACTTCAGTTGACAGGGGGAGGGAAGAGTAAATATATAAGGATAAAGAAGAGGAAGGGAGCGAAAAAACCAAAGAAAATATTGTCACTAGCATTATATACAAGAGACAGGCAAAAAATGGAGTTGACATTGGCCAAAAGTGGCTCCATGGATGGTTGACTATTATGTGAAAGTGCATTAGATTTACTGAGCAAGAGGAAGGAGATGAAGTGCAGTAGACTATTATTGTTATTATTACCCACTGCATTTTGTATCCCTATTTCCTTCATGGGAAAACAGAGTGGGAAAGAAATTCTTGAGACGAAATAAGAGTGTTGCGCAGCAGTAAAATATGATATGTTGGAGAGCTGCTGGATGAGCTTATGAATTCTCGCTGAGATTTCGGAAAGGAAAAGTGGAGAGAAGAAGCATAGTGAAATGAATGAGTAATAACACACATTTTCTCCGGATAAAAGGGTAAGGGTTAGGCACACCGAGGATTAGAAAGGGATCTGCATGCTTCATCATCACACAGCGCACACAACCCATATCACACACACACGTTTGTGAGTAAATGTTGCTATTGCTGTTGCTTCCACTGCCGTCACTACTTTACTCCACTTTTTATTTATATTATTGCAGCCAACCATGCACAATCATATCATATCTAAGCCGTGCAGTAATGCCAAACAGTCCAAACACAGCGCGCAACGCACTCCCCTGCATTATATTGCAGTGGGAGTCAGACAGTAGTGCATACAACACAGACACACGTCTTGAATGTGTAAATACACACACGTCCCATCAACAAGAAAGAATGGCAATAATAGTCAAGTCAGGGTGAAGGCAGAAAATGAAATATTGTTTGTGTGTCGTCTCGAGCCCCACTTCATCATCATATCAAGTTGTGCCAAGCTAAATAACTTGGTTTATTTTACTCACCCATTCATCTCATTCATTTGACAACTCATCTGAGGATGGTGATGATATAGAGGGATGCCTCAAATGTAATACAATCTTCTCCAGAATGTACATGAATGAATAATAATTCTTTAGCACATACGTACATGCATAATCCGCCCTTAATCAAAACCTGACAGTTAATTGTATTGACTTGGGAAACATAAAGTAAAAGCCGCTGCTTTTGCTCCTGTTCTTTGCAAAATGAAATGAGAGTTTGCTAATGGCTCTCTGAAGGGAAGAATGACAATAATGCATGAAAAGGACGGGTGGATTACTAGAGGAATACAACCAAGATTTTGTGCATGTGCATGACGCCACTAGTAAAAAAATTGGGGGATTAAAATTATGTGACTTGATTATTCATTCATTCATGGGAACATGTTTCTTTTTCTCTCTCTCTTTCCAAATTGTAGATGACGACAGCAATCACGTTCCTTCCAGCTCACCCGGAGTGAATAACAATAACAACATAGGAATTAAGATGGACCCTTCAAGTGACCTCAAGTCAGACTGTGCAGCAACTGCCAACAAGCCTAAGATTTGGTCGTTAGCTGACACCGCAGCTTGCAAAACGCCTCCACCCCCATCTCATCTTCCACCTGGTCACCATTTACACAATCCACACCACCTCTCCGGTGCCCATCCTCTGTCCGGTCATCATCCCCACCATCAAAACCCGAATAGTCATCACCACGCTCATCCCAATAGTAATCACGTGGCTGCCATGTCACATCACCACCACCACCAAGCCGCAGCTGCGGCTGCCCCACCCGTCACCTCATCCTGGAGCTTTGCTCTCCCACCTGCATACCGTTACGGTGGCTTCCTTCCACCCGTTGCGAACAATGAGGGTGTGGGGACCGACACTCCACCACAAACTCCACCAAATCTTAAAGTGCCCCTGCTCTCTGGAAGCCTCTCTCATTTTCAGTCAGGAGCTGGCAACTCGTCGGCACTGAACCCTTCGGGTGACCTTTCAGCCACTGCTTTCAAGCCTGTTCTTAAAAGGTAAACCAAAAACTAAACTGACTATAATATATAATGATTGTTTCGGTAGTCTTTGAGAAGATGAGAAGTGCAGTAAAGCCATCAAAACTTCAAAAAAGAACAATGAGCCAAGGAATACCAGTAGGCGTGGGCATAATCCTAACGTTGCTATATTGCATAATCCCCGGTGTGATTCGGTGCCAGCGGCACTCAACAAACTGGGACTGGTGTAATACCTACCTACTCACTACTGATTTGCATCAAATATTAGCTCCACAGTATGCAAAAAAGGAATGGAAGTTGATGTTGATGCTGGCTAGAACCATTTATATATGCACTCTCTCGCACTAAACCCAACATTAGGTTGTATTTATTTGGTTAGAGGCAATCTCGCAAGACACACGTTTATTTCATGTTTCTTTAATGCTTACATATCTTTTCCTTTGCATGCAGTTTATGCTCAACCCTTTCTAGATATTATGTATTCAAAAATATGCTCTAAAAGGTATATAGAAATATACATAGCATGTCTGACATTTTCCCTCTTTTATTCCCTTCTCCGCCGTTCATTCGTCATCTTGCTTTTCTTCTCACTCGGGTCGGGACTGGGAGAGCTGATTGTGAGCAAAGTTACAAAGTTTCTGGCTGAAATGTAATGACAGGCGACGGCTCATGAAGGCACGCATGCATGAATAAATATTCGCAGGCGAGCAGTTTATTACCCACTCCTGTGCGTAAATTTTCATGCGCACACACTCTCACCATAAGGATATATTATATACTTTATATCATGGCTCTCGCATCCCAAACCAACCAACCCATCCTCTTCTTCTTTTTGCTACCTTTGGCTTCATCATGACAGTCGAGTAAACTCAGTGATCATCAGCAGCAGGAGCTGAGGAAGCTTTTTGCTCACAGCTCTTCTGAAAAAGGTTTGGGTTTATTTGCCGACATCAAAAGGCAGAATATTACGTTATGCATTTGATAAAAGTTGAGACAGCCAGCAAAAAGGAGTTTGGCTGTTTAGGAGAGCCTCAGCATACATGTTATTAAAGCTGCTGGAATCTTAATCAACTTTTGCTCTTTTTCCCTTAATAAAAAGCTCACCGGTTTGCTACCGTTGTTGACGTTGTCGTGCCATGCCGTGAAGTTGATGATGGGTTTGAATTTGTATTTTAATATGTATATAGACCGCTTCTTATATGAAGGACGAAGCTCAGCCCATATGTTCATTTCATGTTGAATACGTGGAAAAGAGGTTTTAGCTTGAGTTGACTTGACGGTTTCATCATATCACGATCATTATACACCACTTGTTTTTGTCCTTTCAGAGAATTAGATTAGAAGAAATTGGGATGTCAAGGATGAATGTAGAGAGCTTTTGGGTATTAGTTGCTTCTAGCCTCCGTTTCGTTTGTTTCTTCGGGCTTAGTCTTGGTGCCAGTGAGGATGATCATGATAAGTAAATATCTAATGCCAGGTTGGCTTTGGCTGAGACTGGTTGATTTTCTTAGAGGAATTACAGAAATATAAAACCACGCTCTGCTACAGTAGTCTTTGCTTATGCATATCGAACTTTTTTTTTAAATGTACAGCATTGTATTTGCTGCTGTGCTACTGGTGAATAATAAACTGGTTTAACGGATGTGATATCTGGGTACAGAAGCAGAAATGAGTTAAGCGAGTCAAGGCTCAAATAAGTAGGAAACCTGTTCCCTAATCCTAATTAATTCACACTCTCATGAACATTTAAGTACAAACGAATAATAATAATAACAATAATACCAGAAGAAGTAGTCTGATTGTTTTGAGCAGGAGCAGTGGAATATGCAAAAGAAAATAATTTTACATTTTGAAAAAGACACATTGTTATTTGTTCCTCACTTCTTCTCAACCGGAGATGCTAATGAAATATAAAGCACAAGCCACAATTGGAAAAATTATTCATTAATAAATAAAAAGCACATTAAACTTACGTTCAAGTCAGCCTGCGAAACAAAACAAAAACCAAGTTTATTATTTATGAGGAAAAAATGCGGCAGTTCAGTTCAGTAGCATGAGCGGCTATAAATTAATCATAAAAATCAGTAAAATACATACATAGATTTGCTCCCCTGTCTACACGCTATTTGATTCACATTTTTCTTCATTTGTTTTGAAAAAAAACGAGGATGTGCCAGTGAAGAAAAGGGGAGAGATACTGGTCTGGTCTGGTGTGGTATAGTCACACTCAAGACAAAAGGAAAAAAATCATTCCGCAGTTATAAAATAATGGGTTCTCTCTCCTATAAATAACTGGTAACGAACGGCACTTGAGGCAATAAGTAAGAGAATCACGTTTGCTGAAGAAAACAGCATCATCATCATGAGTAACTCCAACCAAACCACCGTCAGATCAAGATTCTTTACATGCATATAATTCATTCCATTGTATGGAACACTTCCCATATACCATTTTGCTCAATGCGGTTCACTCTCAAAAGAAAAGAATGATTTGCTGTTGATAGCAGGTTTCATACACTACCATAATTTTTATTTATGTCTGGTTTGTCATTCCTTCAAAAAATCAAGGTAACAAGAAGTATAACGATGTGTGCAGAAGAGGCAGGGAGAGCGGTTGCTGTTGCAATATTTTTTTATAAGCACCTCATCTCATCATCACCCTCTCCACGGTCGATATAACTTGTCGTGTTGATTTATTTGCAGTGTATCACATTGCTTTTTAATTAGACACAAGTTATAATCCAATATAATAATCCACTGCTGCTGATGCTCGAGTCAAGTCCAAGAATAGAAATGTGATGATGATGATGTGATCCGATGATAAGTTGCAAAATGAGAGGCAGCTCCTGCTAAATACAAGCTTGTTGAAATGAATGTAGGCCTTTTAAGGTAGAGCCAAAGCCAAATGGAAAAATGTGGATGAGTTTCAGTTGAACAGGTTTTTGCTCAATGAATTGAAACTCGCCAATTGTATACTATCCACATCATCAGGTAGTCAACCATTTATATTGGTTGGGTGCATAAATATAGCATAGCAGTTGGTTGTTTTGTTGGTTTAAAAAAGTAGCTAAATATCATGTCCATCCATCCGGAATGAATTGAGAAGGGAACACACAGATCTCCCCAAAGAACTACCACACAGTTCTATTAGCACTGCTGCTGCTGCCAACAGAGATTCTTGCACTTGCTCATTATTACGTATGTTCCGTTTCAGCATATTTTTATTGAATTGGTCATTACAGACTGTGTAAACTGCATTCTAAGTGAGTATAATGGGATCTTGAGTAGTGGTTGATGGACAGTGTGGTCGTCGTAATGTGTGTAGCTCTCAGAGTTGCTGTTCAATAGCTCAGGTTAGGTTTCTAACTCTTTTTTTCGCAATCTATTAAAAACAAGGTGCAAGAAAGCATTATCACCATGATAAATACGGAGATTTGTATGCATGAGATGTGCAGATAAAACATTCTTGCTCTACTACTGAGATGAGGATAAAAATATGCATGCAAGTTGAGCCCACTACGGGATTTTATAGCTAGTACATACATGACTGCTCTTTTTGGCTCACATCACATCAGACGAAAACACATCAACATCAAATATCACGGGTTTGTAATCATCACATTATCGTAATCAGACAATGAGAGTCTTCTCAAAATTGATTGGGTTCTGCTCACTCACGCATAAGTATTATGCATCCGTATAGAGTTTTAAAGAAGGGAAAATATCTATAAATATTTTAAGGAAAAAAATCTTTGACCAGTTCACAGTTCTCGCTGACCCGCTATATATATTGAAAATTTTTATTTTTAGCCAACGCTTTCAACTTTGTTTGCCGTTTTGCCTAAATGCAGCCAGAGTGCCTTGGGCAAATGTAAAATACGTGCATATAATAATCATATACATTTTTGGGGATGATGATCAGTTCATGATCGTTTAATTTTGAAAAGTAATAATTTACAATTAACAAAAGGATGTTTGTAAGCCAAAACCACTTAATTATCAACTGATTGTATATGAGCACTTATTGAAAACCTTTGGTCGTGTTTGGCAAAGGGATTTTTTTCCGAACAGATATTTTTAGGTATATAATAGCTATACCTATATCTTGTAGCTGAAATATGATCATAGGTTTTGGCACTTTTGCCGAGTTTCTTTTTCAGCTTACCTTAACCTGCTTTTTTGCGCATGTAATGTGTGTTTGTTATCACCCCGTTTTCCGCTTGAAATGGCTGTAAATTTATGTGTGCATTTTGTTCAATTGCCCTTTTGCCTTTTTGACTGACAGCCTGTTTGGGCTAGTGTTATCATGTGCTTATGCTAATAATAGGAGAGTTATGTGTAGCTGGTAGAAAAACGTGGCTGGTCTAGACTCGAGTGTGGGAACTGACTTTACGTATAGATTTCTTATGAAACCTATTTATCATCACGCATATCCTAGTAGCAAGACGTATCTAGTTTCCAATATCATAATTTATTATTTACACAAAAATATTATGACCATTTTACTACTACACTGTATTGTTCTCAGTGTTTGGCCAACAGCTTTGTCTCGTTTAATGGTTGTGTTGATGTTGTCAAATATTTTTCTGTCCCTGTCGATTCCACTGCTTACTATTTTATGCCCTGTGAAGGCTACCCGATCACAACACAACGTCCTCGCATGTGACTGAGTGATGTTTACATGGTCTTAATTGTAAGTAGCTAGTCATCGTGATCATGACTATGACAATATGCACACAAACTGCTCTTCGAGTAGTTGAGGATGCATGCATACATAATCAACCGACAATCAAAAAATAGCAGGCTCATCATCAACATCATCATCCTTTTCCTTCTTCCGTGCAAATAGAAAGATTATAGTAGAAAGACGGTATTCTCCTTTTCATCCCCCATTAATACTGCTATTGACTTCTCACAAAAGCTTAAACATTTGCTTTAGTGACGTCCCTTTTGATTCTGGTAATCATGATGACACAGAAATGAAGTAGGAGAGTGGCAGTATTTTTCCTTTTGAGTTGTTCAAAAACACGGATAATGAATGCCCAACACTTTTTGAAGTCCATTTTTGTTGAGATGACATGAATCCAATGTTTAAGGACAAAGTGCATATTGGATTGCATTATTACATTCAAGTTTCTCATGACATGATAGGGCTTCTTCTACTGTGGGAAAGCAAACAAAAATTATATCTTGATTCCTTTGAAAAACATTGATACATAATGTAAATTATCAAAACCACCTAATCTGTGTTGTATATTATTCCATATTTTATAAGTAAAATTTTGATGTCCAAGTCCAACATGTTTTGACAACCTTCTTTTGTTTTCTATTTACAGTTCATCAGGAGGATTTTGTGTGTGATATCAAGTTTCGTCGCAATTAGTGCATAATGTAAATGATAATAACAATAGTCGCTTCAACGATCATCAAAACTACTACTACCGTCATCCTAATGATTACTATCCACACCATTATCATCACCACCGGCTCTTCAATACCAATTTCAACAACAATTTCATCACAACCAACTCCACCAACCCAATCATCAATGGCGATGATGGCCCTTTAGCGCTATCATTACCATCATCATCATCTTCCTCCTCGCCAAATTGTCGTGATCAAAGTGTCAATGAGGTGGATGTGGATGAGGAGGAGGATGCAACTAGTACAGAGTCAGAGGTAGGCGAGGGCGAAAGGAATAAGTATAACAACCCCAACTAGCTGATGATAATCAAAGGTTTTCCCTGCCAAGTCCAAAAAGAAAAAGCCAAGCCAAAAAATATTTATATATTGGTCAACTTCTCCTCATCATCAACCTTCAGCTCTCGTGGGATGGGAATGAATGAATGAATGATGTCAAAACAATTTCATCCTCCTCCTGCCTAGCTGGACGTGATGTCTACAAAATATCTTTATATTTTTCTTCCTCTTCGCCTCTCCTTCAGGAATGGTGATGATCAAGACGTTGCTGATGACGTGATGTGGATGTGATCCGTGATACATGATGTGGGCAATTACACACAAGACTTGTGATGATATGGTTAATATGTATGAACCCGACCCGCTCTCGACCCATAGTTCACGATGGATGGGATGCGATGCGAGGCATTCACAAAAAGCTAAACGAGTGAGAGGAAAAACTTTTTATCCATACTGTTTTGAACTCTCAAAAGGAAGGGGCAATGTGTACTAATGTAGTTTTTTGTATATTAAAACATATATTGTATATATTAAGATGGATGCGGCAGCTGTGAAAAATACATACATAATACATTATATATACATAATTTTCTTGTAAATCAAGTTAAAAGAGATCTCTCACTCACTCATCATCATCATCATCATTTTATACACACACAAAATAGTGACTGAATTTCCTTGGGGAGAAATGATATACACATAAAAATAGAATATGAACCAAAATGACGTGAAGAAAGCATCCCAGTGAGTAGTTAACTACAGGAATACATACACACATACATAATACGTATTAATAATGATACATACACTATAGCATTATGATATTATTCAACTGGAAAAAATTCGTTTCGTATTATTTGTTGTAGTTTTGTGTGAGTGAACACCCTGTGATATGATAATAATGTTTAAAAACACACAAGAAATTTTTTACTCTTCATGAACCCAAAAATAGTGGCCCTATCATCATATTCATGTTCATCATCCCCCAAAAAACTGAATCCGAACCAGACCATACGGATCGTCAGAAAGAGAAATGTAAAAAAAACTCTCCATCCAATCAGAAATCGACCATTTACCGGGCAAAATTGCAATGGAATCCTAAACAGTCATTCATCCGTAATTATTATTGTGCTATACCACACACAATCTTTTACCAAACCAATCTACTTTCAAAATAAGATGATGATAGTGCAAACAAAAACAAGTGAAGCATAGATAATTATTCTACAAACGGACAAAAAGTATAAACCGATAATAAATTTGTAAAAGTGTGGGCCGATAGGGAAAATAATGGTGATTTGATGAAAAAACAAATGTTGTTTTCTTTCTTGTCTCTATATTCTTATCATGACTTGGATTCACCTCGGAAATACTAGCGTGTAAATCATGACAAAGCAAAAGTATAATGCATGAAGAGTTCCGTTTATCTTGAAAAAGAACGACATAGTATATACTAGGAAAATATTATTTTAATAGATAGAAATAAAATTGACATGTAGAACTACACATCATCATCATCATCTCATCACATCAGATAGAGAAAGCGGAAGGAAGAAAGAAAGGCGAAGAGACAAGTGTTTGTAAGTGACAATCCCCTTGATAAATGTATTCGACGTCAGTAATGAATTAATATATAATCCGTATTAATTAGAAATACGCTAGGTCAAAATACATAGTTAATTTGTGTACATACCAAACAAAGAAGAGTACCAAGATATGTAGCAAATAGGCACACCAGTGTATTTACATAAAAAATGTGCATTCATTCTGGATGCATTGAAAAACCAAATTTTTTAGTGTATATGATCATCACCACAACACATTTAAATACACCACACCATCACCACAATATACATAAAAATACGTACATCACTCATGCACACATTAAGTTAGTTCTTAATCAATATATGCCCAATCGATATCGATACCATACTAAACTAAGCTAATAATAATTGTACAGTATATAATGATGATGATGACATTTGCGTAAGTAAAACGCCGAGAACAAAGCAGAATCGTATTTGTAAGTTACTTGAAATACTACTTGTACTAAACTAATATATATTTGCAAAATATCTACTATCAATATTATCATAAAAACAGTATATTTGCTCCGTTCGTTGTTGTGTACCATTCATACTTACACTAGTTGATAATAACTAGACATACATACATAACTACTTGTAATGCCAAGCCAATGATGAAACATGTTAAACAAAACAACTGTAAAAGTACTAAATACCACATAGCTACATAGGAAGGAATCAATTTTTTTGTGTGTCTCCGCGTCGAAACCGATGATGCATATGATGAGTCTTAGAATATGAATAATTAACCAAACCACAAACAAAAATAAACCTTAGGGAATTCAAAAATGATAATGTTTTTTAAGTGAAAAATACTCCTCAACATCATCATCGTCATCAGATCAGCAATGCTTATATACATGTGCTAATATACTATATATATATATTATCTATATTATTTAAAAAAGAGAGAAGAAACAAGAAGAATAAAGCAGAAAAGAAAAATCGTGACAAGTCCAATTAAAAACTGAAAAAGTTGGGGGTTTTTATCATTTATTTATGCCTCTTCTATTTTTCAACTGGGCAGACATAAACATGAGTATATACATCTTGTGATTAAACAGCATTATTGGCATATCAAATTACAACAATTGAGGATGACGATGAGAACGAGGATGGAACAAAAGCTATACAATTTTTATTGGCATTCACATCTCCTCCGTCTTATATCATATTCGACAGTTGTCTCGTCATCATCATCATAACCCGAGAACTTTTACATTCTTCATACTCACCCACCCAGGGGGTCCTTCCATAAATGTAATACAGTTGTTTTCATGCTTTGCATACATTCGCTCAATCAATAGCATCGTTTTGAGTCTTGTTCCTCATCATTTACTAGCAGTCAATACATATAAAAACATGGCTAATCAATAGATGAGCAGGAGTTGAGAGTGGGATTTTATTTCATCTTTTCTTTTCTCTACTCATCCTTCATTAGAACAACTATTTACATTGACATGCATTATTATTATAATCTTCATCATCGAGTTTTATACACACAATGTCATCTCTTTTCTTAGTCAGTTTTTTGACAAACCAACTGCTTCACACGAAAGGTTTTACATGTGTCAATATGTTTAACTAAAAACTTTTTAATGTTCATAACATGTTTAACTTTTTGGAAGAATAATACCCATCTAAATACTCGGAAGCTTTTGACTGATCGATGTGAAAAGGTGATGGCTACTGTTTGGAATTGTGTGAGCAGAGCACAATGTTTCAGGGACAGCCAAGGAATTTACGGTAGCAGTCAAGTCATCATCATCAGTGTCAGCATAAAAGACAGACGGAGGCAGGCGGATTAGTCTGAGAAGACTAGAAAACGTACAGGAGTCACTAATAGCATCAAATGGAGGAGGACAATGGGTCACTTTATACTTTGATTAGTTTCATTTGTAAAAAATACAGAGACAAACTTAACAACCCTTCTGCTCATGACGGGATCCCTTAGCGGAGGAGACGGTAAATGTGTGAGAGACTTAAGAAAAAAGGTTTAATATTTTTGGTCAACCCGACACCCGACCTGAGAACCGGTAGGAGGATTTGGGACTTTGGAATTTGTGTTGGAGTCTGTTTTTTAATCCTTTCGATATTGCCTATTGTTCGGACGGAATCGAAGTTAAACAACGTATTTTTTAAAAGTATTACTTCCCGACCAATCATAATCAACCCGATCCGTAATAACATTGAGTTACGTATGTTAAAATGTGCTAAAATGTGATAAGTGGGGAAATGGGACGAGACACAACAAAGGATTTTCCAGTGGAAATGGCAATTATCTAGTTTTTCCGAATTGGAATCCGTATTTTTCCCTTTACACAACAGGGAGCCAGTGTACATTACACACCTCTCAATTATTCAACTGATCTCCTCTGCTCAGTCAACGGTACCTAGAAAACCAAGTGTGTTTCATGCTTTTTTAACGTAACAGCGACAACGACAACAGCACAAGCTCAACATGATGATTGCATGCATGTCACTCTCTTTTTTATACTCTCTCTCTCTCATATTTTTGATTATTATTGGTAATTCGTCGGAATCCTTGTAGAGCTGCCAAAAGGGAAAAAGAATATTGAATAAGTAGTTACACATTTGAGTATCGGTTCAGTTTCACAGTTTGGCTACCGAAGGGGGTTCCAATTTTTGCATTAACATGTACATATCATATTGAATCATATTGAGAGTAACGGGTGGTTGACGTTTCATTGATTTGGGTTAAAAAGCCAAAAAAAACGTAAAATTGATATCATTTCATTTTGTGTAGGCATGTACAAATGAATACCATTCATATATAGACCATCAGATTTTTGGGCTCAGCATTATGGACGGATGCATGTTTAACAAGCTCAATTCAAGTTAAAATTCCGAGGAATCCTTTTCTCTGACTTGCTAATTCACTACAAAACTACAAGCGTATATAAAAAAAAAGCTTCAAAAAGGCAACGTGAATACCCCCTGGATTCATTTGGATCGTAAACAATCCACGGGTTTCCGTATCATGTCCGTCCACTCTACTTCCTCTGGTTTTGAAAGCTTTTGCATTTTATTTGGTCAGCCTTTTACATTTTCAGTAATCCACTTTTGGGGCAACATGTTACATTCGTAATTTTACATTGATCTTGCGATACTCAACTCTTTATGATTAAAATATTGGGGATTTTGACTAAAATTTTCAGAATTTTGAGGTAAGTTGACAGATGGCTACCTTGATAAATGGAACTTGAGGTTGTGATCGAATTGAACAAGTTTATTTATGAAATCATTAATTTCTCATATATTTGATCAAAGAATGGATTTTGCGTTCATGTTTCTAGCTTCTGATTTGACGATGATGATGTTATACTTATCTGATTCAATAAATTGATGCAAAATGTGAATTGAGGACTCGTGTATTTCTAATAAGTACAAGCCCAACTCAGCTCCTGTGTACGTGTGTACACTATTGACTATTGATCTTGTTGGGTTGGTTGGATTCATTTTTCATTCTTTTTTTGGGTGAGCTATATGCTTTCGACATGAAGTGAATGTTGATCTGATATGGTATATCACGTAAAGGTGAACATGGTCTAAAGTACGAAACGAAATAAATAAGTAAAGTTGAAGAAAAACATGAAATCATGTTCTACTTTGCTACTGTATAAGTTTGTAGCCACATATAAAAAAGGAAATTTGGTGACAGGCAGAAAAAACAAGTGCCTGAGATGAATTTTACAACAGTAAACTAGTAGTAGTTTTTCCGTGGTAGTATGAAAATCAGCTCGAGAGATATGGGAACGAGATAAATAGGAAGTGGATTGGATGGATATTGCCATAAAGTTTTGACAGTATATATTTTTTGGGGATGAAGAAGGGGAATTTATTGTGAAAGGTGACAAGAAGAGGAAATGGTTAAAATTAGGAAGCATCTGTTACTTTGAGTCATACATCTTGAAAGAGAGAGCAGAAAAATGTGTCGTGTATGTACCTATCTCCATCATTCCTTCAGTCACATGTGGGCTTCTTGTATTTACTATAAGTAATACACATAGTTGACTTGGTAAGGCTGGAAATAAATCAATGAGATGTACATACGATACGATGTTAAAAGAAGGTTCATTTCCAGATATACTTAATATTATGCCCTTTGAATTGAAGGAAGGAAGTGCTTATGTTTTGTATACATACTTTTTTGCTTATGAAATGATACGATACATTCCTTTCTTCAATAAAATACCAGAGAACGAATGTTGAAATATTACGCAACGAGGAAAAAAAGGAGATCGATTTCGATTTGACAACTGGACTAGCCTTGTGTATTGAATTGGATAGGAACACACAATAAAGTGAATTGTGAGAGAGAGAGAGAGAGTAAGATTGAATAAGAGAGAGATGTATGATCCCTTGGTCTACTCAAGTCAAAATGTCACATGAATTGAATTGAGCTCCTTCTTGTTATTCCTTGAGCTTCCCACAATATTGCTTTCATCTTTCATCGATTTCCTCTCGATTCCATCCATTTCAAGCCAAAGTCAAACATTTTTTACTTGGGTTGTCGTTGTGTTGTATTTGTATTACACCATCATATAGAATATAGTCTCTCAATTCCCTTTTTCCTATTGATTCATATTCTCAAGTCAAAAAGAGGGGAGAAGAAGAAAAGGGAGACAATTCTCATACAATTTTCCTTAAATATCTGAAATGAAAAGGAGATTCAATCCCACTATTTCATAAGTGTTTTGACGTAATGCGAGCACGAAGAGATGAAAAATTGGGCTTTTGATACACTTTTAAAGGTTTCAATGGGAAAGCAACCCCAAAGATAAAGATTCTTCTGGAAGGAAAAGGAAGCAGTCTTGTAATAATAATTCCACCATTGAGAATGTCCACCAAACCAGGATGGATTTTGGATTAGTTTTTGATAATCATTTTTTCCTTGTAAATCCATTTCTTGGCTTCAATTCAATTCAATGTATGTTGCCACCTTGACATGTGACATACATAATACAAGTAGCCAAAAGCAATCAAATCCCCATCATTCTTCACCCATTGTCCGACTCCTTAAACATGACTTCCGCCTAATTTGCCAACAACCACTAATGACTTGAATATTACATGGTTGTGAACCAACATGTTTTCATTTGGCCACCAATTTACCTTGGCTTTAGCTTTAAAAAAACTAATTTCCTCTCCCTTGTCGTCATTCATTCCATATTTTATATGAGCTTCATAAAACAAAAACCGTAGACGTTGGCTCCACTGCAAAGCAACTATTCAAAACAGTGATTCGCATGTCTGTTTTATATTCAATAGTTGATGTACTAACCTTAATTGCTACAAAAAGCTTAGACGAACCTTGAAAACGCTTTTATACCCCTTGGAAAAAAGTACACATTCTCAGGCTGTTAAAACACGGATTTAAATTACCAACATATCCATCTTTTGTAAAGTGAAATAGGAGCAAGAGAGCAGAGCATTGGCTCCATGTTATGTATGCTGCATATTATTACAATGTTATGTTATGCATGTTATACAACTGCCAATAAAAAGGAGAGAGGAAAAATGAACAAATTTTTATTGCACTTTTTATTACCCCCACATGTTTACATATTTAGTCGTTTTTAGTACTTTACAATGTTTGCCACGTACTAAAAACCCAACTTCAAGTCGGTTGGATGCAGCACAGCCATTCCTGCAGATGTGGAGCCAAAGCAAAATGCAATAAAATGACATTCATACGATGAAAGATGTGATGTGATATCCTTTCCAAAGAAGAAGTGTTGTTTTCAACCTAATTACATTTTTCTCGCTCAAATTTAGCAACCAAAAATCACCATTAGATTATCAACCAGATCAACTCACACTGGCATCCCACTCATCAAAATTTTTGCCGACAAACGATGTTCCTTGTCTCATTGTGTGCTATTATCGGTATCAGTTTCACAAGCCAACTCGGTTTGATTGACATCTCATGCGTCCTCGTTCCTTTCCATGATGATGCCTGGCTGTCTACAACGCCGATTGTAAAATGTAATAAAAACATTAATAACTTGAAGCATGAGAGGACATGGCATAACACATGTACATTATTTAATTGGAGCAATTAACAGCATGTTGCATGTGTGTGCTGGAAACAAATTTCCCCACTAAATTGAACTCTGTCTTGTTTCATAACTTCATTTTCAATTGTGTATTGATTCCCCATTATATTATTGACAGGATAGTCATGATTTAACCCATTTTGTAAACAACTTTTCCTTGATATCATACGCAAATGCTCATCACATCAGATCACAGCTTCCGACTGCTGACTGATTGTCTAAAAAGATGCAATAATATGTTAGCTGCTTATCATATCTCATGAGTATTATCAGGAGAAATCGGTGATACACCAGCTGAACACAACAATTACATTTAGTTCGACATATCCTTTCAGATCATCCGTCAAAGGTGGGAGAAATTTGTTGAACATTGACAACTGTGTTAATCATCAAATTATCAGCATTTAAATGTGTATAGCACGATCCACGAACGGAACACGAGTCAATAATTATTTATCCTACATATTTTTTTCATAGGTTCACCTTGAGCGCTTTGTTTGATGGCTGATGCAATTAATAATCAATCAATGCCGTCCATTAAAAGCTAATTCCATTTTTTCTTTGAAATGTTTATCAATTAATGCGACCGGTAATGATCAAAGAAGGATTTTTACAAAATGTAAACGATATCTCAGCACTAAAAGTACTCGAAAGTAGCTCACAATTGTCAATTGTCATCATTTACTCACCAAGACCAAAAATCAATTGTGTTATTGGGGTAAATTGATGATGATAAGAAGGTCCAATCCTAAATGTTCCTTGTGTACACTTCTTATCACGGTTTGGTTTGGTTTTGGTGTAATCAGTAAAAAAAAGAAGGACAGACACTCGTCATCCCATTGATTGCGGGCGTATCAATAAAAGTTGACATTTCGTTTTGGTATCATCAAAAACACCAAATGGTCTGGTCAGTGGTGTATGCATTCATTCACTGAGTTGTCGGCTTTTTTCATTCTAATATGTCACCTGAAGGTGGAATTACTCAATTTAATAATAATGACTTACGATAAGACCCCCAGCAAAAAGAGACCGCCAGCCCGAAGTGTTTGTCTAAGGCTTAAGTATGAGTGAAAAGGAATCAATATGATGATTATATGGTAAGTAACGTGATGGTACACATTATCATCATGATGTGGTGTATTGTATTGACTTTGTCATTAAGCCGCCGACTTTTCAAACAGGTGGTGTACGTGGCCACCTTTTGATTCCAATGTGGTTTCGCCGAAGGAGAGAACTCTGAAGAACGAGTATGAAAATATCATGTGCATTATTTATCCAATTGAAAGTGATTTACATTACACGTTTGCATTTGCAAAAAAAAGCTTTTTATAATATTCGGCTTTGGACCCCCTTTCTTTTTGAGAAGAGCTAAAAAAAGTGCAATGTAAACTATTATGAGAGGTAGTTGAAGAAATGGAGGAATGGCTGTAGCATTTTTTTTTATCTTGCAGACAATCACAACGGGATGCCGGTACCAGAGCCGTGGGAGCCCCATGACATCACATTCTTCCAGTGACAAATGCTCTCAGTCTTCTTTGCATGGTTCCCACTAAAGCTTTGAGCTTTGTGATCATCTTGTGTGATAATATGTAGCATAATTGTATATGGAATTTGAAGTCGTTGAATGAAGCAAACTAAACATTTGTAAATTAGATTGGCCTGGTCATTCGTGAATGAATGAATGAAGAAGACAAGGATACGGATGTACCTCTGCTTCGACACGCTGCCATGCTGCTGCCGCATAAATTTAAAACAAATTCAATTAGACGAGCATCAACTAAAGCTGTGTTAATAGATGACATGAGATTGTTAGTGCAAAATCAGTAACCGAATTTGTTAACAACGACCAAAACGAATAATTCAACCTGTCGAATTCAAATAATATTTGTATATAATATAACAAACGCAAAGACGTTTAATCCCTTCAACTTTTCCTCAACAAGATATCATCATGCATAATTCCTTCCTCATTCATGTGGAAAAGTGCAAATTTTCCTTCTGACATATTCACAACCTCTACTGCTAGCAAACCATCGAAGAAAAGGAGAACTTAAGAGCCTTTTTCCTTTGTACAAGGATTTTATCATATTTGCCATGTCTTGTTGGTTTTTTTCCTACTTTAGTTTTGAAGTGTTTATCATCATACCTGCCAAGATGACTCCGCTTTCATATGTTTTATCAGTCAATATCAATGTACACTACTTAATAAGTATTAGCTTTATGCTTTTATAAATGAGGGAGATAGCGATATGTACATTCTTGTAGTACATCCATATCCATACATTTTAAATGTGTACATGTGTATCCCCATATTTTTTTCTTGTTTGTGTTTGTACATGCATTTTTTTCCATTTCAGTTTTGTCTACTCAACCATATTTGCTTTGCTTCGTCAGCAAATTCAGAAAGAAAATGAATTTTGAGAAAGAGAGAGTATGTAGCACAAATCCTCCTCCCTCATGATCAAGACGATCGTCTAAAGAAATGAAGCTCGTCTTCTCCTTGAAACAAACTGATTTCGTTTCAAACTGTTTTCTCCAGTAAGAAAACTGAATTTAAAAAAGATGATTATTTACTGCTGACACTCTCTATATATTTGAGAGGCTGTATTAACTAAGTGTGTGTAGGCGAAGGAAGAGATGCGTAACAGGAACAGACACACGTCATCCTTTTAGGAACTTTTTTCCTTTTTAAAAAACATTTTTTACTCTCCCTTCTTTACTCTCCTCTTGCATTAAATGGGAGACAGGTTGCCACCAAGTCAGGACATAAATCATTCTTGTAATAATTCGTCTACCATCACCATCATCATCATCATATCTTTCTTGAGGAAAAAAATGGACAGGGGGAGATAGATAAACGCTGGTAGAGCATCGCTCGCGTTCTTTTCGGATTGGACTCTCGAAGAAAAGGAGGAGTTGGCAGAACCGACGTTTAGTTATCAAATCAAGTGCAGGAAATGTTGAGCATAGAAAAACTGCAATATTATTGCTTGTTTGCTAATCTTTATTGCTGCAAAACCTTTAATTAGAATATACGAAGGTGGATATACATGAGTATACGGGGGATTGACTAGGCTTTTATTGCAGTACCATTATCATTTGCACTAATATGATTTATAAAATGTTTGTTTTGGTTCTTAACAGAAATGATTTGATTAGTATGAATGCTGATGTTTCAAATAAAATAAAGGTAACAAATAATCTGGTAGCATGATAATTTTTCCTTCGTCTGCATTAGTTTTATCAGCGTATTTGTCAAGTGTGCAATATGACTTTTAAATGAGCACTAAAATGATAAATTACTCGTATTACTTCTTGTAACTAAAGCTGACCGTTTGTACAGTGTTGTTTAATGTACGGTAAACTAAAGTAACTTTCATGTTCATTAAATGGCATTTTAGAGATATCGCTACTGTAGCCGTTTCTCGGCTACTTCAGTTACCCTCTCTCTCTAAGGTTGATATCTATTTACAAGTCTGAATTGAAAAAAATGCTGCTATATTTCTACTATCTGGATAAGACAAAGGAGAATAAATACAAGTTTTCTTGCCAATAATCTTGTTCGTGGCCATATTTCTTCTTTTTACATTTTTGTATTGGTATCTTTATAAAAGAGTGGTTATCAACCGCAGTTATGCTAACTGTCTTCTTTTTTCTTTGTTGCGCATGTATAACCATATCCATTTCTGGCTTAGCTCCCTCGCTCATCCTATCCCAAGAAGCTTAAGCTTTTTCGCCGACTTCAGCCAAGAGAAAGGAGATAGTTATCTGAAAAATGCATTTGTGTGATTACATTGTGATTTACACTGTTGCTTGCCCCCACTTTAGCTCTCTTTTGCAATGGTCTTCTTCTTATTCGTGTAATGCGCAGCTGATTATTGGATTGGATTCATGATGATGATCCACTTTTATAACGTCGAAATATCCTTATTTACGGCTTCGTAAAAAGGAAGACAGCAGCAGTCTCAGAGAGGGAAGAAAAATGAGACTGTTGATCGCTAATGGCTTTTCAATAATCTCTCTCACTCTCGTTGAGAGAATTGTTTTTTGAGAGAGAAAATCTAGAAAAAAACAAGGGATATATATCCGTATGCACAAAATCCTACATGTTTATCTACTTAATAAGAAGAAACGGGACAGCTTTCTGAACTTGCTTTGCATCGCTAAACAAAACGAAACAGTTGCTCAACTCAGAGAGCTGAGCAAAAATGGTCTGAGTTGAGTACACAATATTATATACCTACATCAGAATACCAACCCCAGTTTAGTGATTTTTTTGTATTATGGTTAATTTACAGGTATATTGAAATGCAGTTAAAAGCATGAATGACTAACGATGACAAGAAAAAATCGAGGCAAAAATCCTTATCTTGATGTGACAGGAACTGCTGCTGACATATTGTTATTGCAAAGTAAATGTCATGTTCACCATTTTATCTATCTATAGTGACGACGAAGGGAAGAGAGAGAAGACTTGCAAAAAGAAGTAGGAGCTGAAAAAAGAAGAGACGAACATCACCATCATTATTGTCAATTGTCGTGATTTGCATTTGCAAAAAGGTGATTTCAACATGTCACAAAGTTTAACAGAAGCAGCAGCAGCCAAAGATAATGTAAAAACTAACTTGCTAACCTCCTCTTCTTCTTCTACTCATTCTTTTTTGTCATTATCTCTACTACTACGATGTTTGTATCTGGTCACAAAAAAAGCGTTAAGCTGCTGCTGCAGAAGAAAAAACTTGATTTTTTTCTCATTCCCACTTCCGAAGCCTTTTGAGCATCAAGTTCTGGGTTTCTTTTAAAGAATGCGAAATGGTTTGCTAAGAATTTTATCAACAATCCGAATCGGATCTACTTGGTTGGTTGCCCGTTGGATTTTGCTTCGTTAATAGTAAAATAGCTAGTTGCCACACAGCTTTCAAAATTTATATTACTTTTCACCACCAAATACAGAAGCTCAAATATAATGCTCGAAGACAGGTTGGTATTATAAGTATTGTTATGTACATAACATGTAGAAGCTGAAATGTACGATGTGAGAACAGGATCATTGGTTGTTTGTAAACTAACATGATACTAAAAATACGAGTTTGCACACATTTTTTGAAAGCTCAAAACGCCACTATTTTTTGAGCAAAGAGAGAATATAAAATGTGGCTATTTAAGTGAAGGAGGAAATGTCGACATGTCTGGTTACAAACAATGCCCCATTTTGCCACACACAGACAATAATGCCATTACATATGTAGATTACCTACGAACCAAGAAAAATGGTGATGATGCTAAGTATAAACACAAGCTCACCACTTACTAAAGTTCTTTTCAAGACATAAATAATATTATCATTCCAATGACACCACGTCCGTCCGACCGAAGAAGTAGTGGAGTGTCGCGCAAAGTTGTTTTTGTTCATGACAGGAAGATGAAGAAGAAGAAACTATGTATAGCAAATCTAAAAGAAAGAAGCCTTTGGCATATTATATGAGTTTGGTACTACAACCTCAAGTAATTCTGGTAAATATTAGGATCCTATTACGTTTATGTCTACATGTGTACCAAAATATTGTACAATGTGTAATATGGCAATAGTGATAGTGGCACTGGTTCAACATATCTTTTCAACTTTTACACACGTCCGAAAACCTTTTCTCTGTAAAAAAACGCAAGATTTTTTGGCAACAGACATACATACACAAGGTAGATAAGGTGGGTATTATGTTGATGTATCATTTTGGTAGGGTAGTATTATCACATGAAAAAGAACTTGTGTCAGGAAAGTCGTAAAAACAGAAACTTTTCCCAATGGTAGTTCCGTTTTTTCGTGACTACTGTGTCATCCTCAGAAGATCAATACTACATGCATTGGTAAAAGTACATTGCTGTGCTAGTATTTCATTTACACAATCCTTCGTTTTGTTCCAAAAGTGTTGGATGCTACACTTGTGTGTTACGAGCAAACTCTTTTTTCTCTCTCTGTTGGCTCGAGCAATTCCTCCGGGAAATATTTCAAGACATATTGATGGAACCTGCTGACTTGTCAGGTCTGACTCAGCATGAATAGTATATATGATACGGTAAGTGCAACCAAAAACGAATCTTTTCATTTTTGCGTCTTATTACCAACAAACTTGGGAAGAATCAAGTCAGGTATTTGTGTGTGGTTTTTGGTATATGTGTTCATGAGCATTTTACCATCAATTTGCTTCTTTCGACTTAAAAATGTTGAGTTAAAATTAGTTTATTTTCAACGTCTTTACTCGATTATTTAAAAACGTAAGAAACCATTCATTCGTTAGGTTTAGGAATATCCGTTTTTTCATATTGGTTGATGAAATGAAAGCAGCAGGAGTATGGGGAAGGTGACACCACAAACTGCAAATAAAACTCTTTTAGAGTGTAGGAGCAGCAGAGACGGCACAAGAGCCATCAAGTCTTCTTTTTAGATTTATCCAAATTGTTTCAAAAGTCTCATTAGGCCAGAGTTTGGCCATTTGCTTTGACATGTTGTACATTTATCAAATGCTCCTCTCCATTTGTCTTCCCTTTAGTTTGACACAGGCTTGAGGATTACTTTACTGCCAAGCCTGAGTCTGAGGGAAAAGGGATACATACATTACTCTTCTTTTGCTGTTACATAAACTACACCATTATGCATGTATATGAGAGAAAAGCACTTATAGCGAAAAATCTTTTGGTGATACATATTATAGCCACAGCCAACCCAAACCAAACCATTCCTCTTTTGTGCTTGTTATTTTGTTTGTTGAATTGGTCACATCAAGGTTTACCCCTTAGACAAGAGCAAAACCAAGTTTACTGGTCATCATGATTTATCGTCAAGTCGCCTCTGCCTCTCACTCCAACTCCATCTTTTTCTCTCCTGTTCTCACTCTGAATTTGTTCCAACACAACACTCTCCTCGTCTCTTGCGGGCTTGTAATCCCCTGGACAAGATGAAGTTGGTTTTGGTTTGCTTTTCCGCACCGTTCACATCATCATGACTGAGTGAGGGATTGATATATATATAAATACTATTTAAAGAGTTTCATATAAACCTGGAAGCAAAAGGAGATGAAAACAAAAACAAACAGAAAATGGTTGAAGGAAGGTTGCCAATGTTTGGCAATTAAAGTGGCAGCAAAGGCAACAGCAAGCTCATGAATGAATCTTTTCTTTTTTCCATCCTACTTTATATGTCATTATGGAAGCTAATGTAAGATAATACTAACCATATATCCACATAAATATACAGACTCAACTACAAACTGGATCTGGATTGATTCAACAAAACTCAAGGCTTTCCCTTTCACAAGTTTCCATTTCTAAGCCCGCACAGTATGCGGTCATTATCGCCCCGGAGTTAATCACAGTGGCAATTAGGATTGAGAAAATTTGATGTTTTGTATGCATAAACAAAATACAAAATGCCAACGCCAACCCAGTCTGGCGTGGAAGCAAAGCAAAAAGACAAACAAAATGAATTGAATGAATAAATAACCTAATCATTATAGAGCTGTTCTCCACTCTGCCACTGCACAAAAGACATGCAAAAGGACGAGAGAAGAGGTGGAGACGAGGAAAATGAGAGCAAGGGATAGGAATGTTCATCGAGCTAATCATTAAGATTTTCTCCGTTAATACAAATGTATACATGCCATACATCTCACAGCTGTCAACTTTAACCAGCTTTGGCAGTCAGTGGGAAACCAAAATATTTGGACGCTGCAAGAGATACCACTAAGTATTTTGCTGGGGATGTTGATGCTCTCGAGAAAAAGGAGGGATGGTGACGATCCTCATGATGATGATGATGAAGACGGAGATTTAGTGGGGTCCATATAAATATAAGCAAAAGTGACATTAGATGTGTGAAGCCAAAGCCTGCAAATGTCTAAACTGTAGAAAATTGTTTCTCTTCATCTCCATCTCTTTTTTCAGTTTCCAAAACAAAAACGTTTTTTTGCTCTCCGACCAAAATGTAAATGCAGTTTATACTCTTTTACCAGTTGACACTCGCAATCTATCTAGACTCTGCTGTTTTAATGTGGTGCACATATAAAAACTGTTGCGCTGATGCTCTCTCCTTCTCCCCTGTGATATAGTGGGACTGATGATGAAGTTGGTATTGGCTTGGTTTGGTATGCGCGCGGTGTGAAGATATATATTGTTGTTGACGATTGGATCCAGACAAGGAATGAATGGTTGCTAGTTGTTTGCTTGCAATGTTTTGGAAACTTTTTTTTGTTCGTTTTTGACTCTAGAGTACGTTTTTGCTCACTTTTTACTCATCGTCTTACTTTACTTGGAGGAGAGGAAAGGAGCAGATAAGATAATAATTTGTGTTGCTCATCCCATCCCGTTTTTTGTTGGGAATTCATATTGGAAATGAGCAATTTTTAAAGGCATGTATATATACTTTTGCCCTCCTTTATTGGCAAAACATAGCTGACTTGAGTAAGATGTCAGAGGGTTGATAATATATTCCTCCATGTGTGTATCTCACTTTACCTGACTCGTAACACTGATACCAAACCTTGGTATCTCATTTTAAACATATTTTGGAGCTGTGAGCTTGCTTAAGTTGTAAAAACATGTGCCAAAGTTGTCGGCTATCTTTCATAAGATATAAGGAATATTAGGCTATATGGTACTAGATGCTTTTCTTGGTCTCCCTCTTTAAATACGATAGACGACAAACCATTTGACAGGATCATGAATTAGCTGTGCTGTGCCCAGGGTTAAAAATAAATGTAGTCAAAGTGTTGGGTTGACATTTGCAGGAAAACAGGTGTAAAATTAGTCACTCACATGTGTTGAAATGCGGAATAAATGGATTATAAATCTATATACATACTCTATATAATTCAATTATTAGATCTATTATAAAATTCATTTACTTAAATATTCATTAAAATTTTGTAAACTTTTAACTTAAACATTTTCTGCAGTGCAGGGAAATTAATGTTAGAAAGAGACGAGGTTGGGAGCAAGATGTACCACGCATTTTAATTTGATCACTCAAGATAATAGTCAACCGATGCGCCATGTCTCTCCATTCAAATTGATTAGCCAAACTAAACCTCGAAAGCAGAAAGGGGATGGCTCATCACATTAGATCAGATGGACAAATGTACTGCATTTAGCAAGCACCAATATCCCAATATGTAAGTATGTGCATGTTTGAGTGAGATAGAAAAATGTTACAATTTTATTTGTACGACTGAACATGTCATTTGTTTAACTGTTGTGTTGCTTTGAGTGTTATGTTGAAAACGGAATCCCAATGAGAGGATGACAAAGCACCAGCCCAAAGTCAAGTGAGAACGGGAAGCCAGAATCAGCAACACCATCACCAAAATGTCTTGTCTTCTTGTATGTACCAAAAAGGTTTGGCCCTGTTGCAAAACATTTCGCTACTATATACCAAACTATACTATTTGATCATCTTTTTTGATCATCATCATCAGGAAGCTTACGTATGTTAAAAAGTAGTACATAACATAACATAATCCGCTGCACTTTTGGTTGTTGAATGAAAAATCTTTTTGAACTGGTGTAAAACAAGGATTTATCTAAACAACACATTGTAACATAACATAAAATGTGTGAGTTGATGTGATGCAATACGCTGCAATGTCTACATTCAATTGAGACCCAACACCAACGCAAATTCACATTAACAACCTACACAGCAGAGACATGAGGCACTAAAAGAGGGAGACATGAGCAGGGAGAGCACTTTCACAAATTGATAATGAATGAATCCTAAGAATGGACATGGAACATGCATTAAAATGTTTGTCGATATGCTGCGAAATAAAGCAAGCATCTACTATGTACATTCAGACGCACACACATTCAGTAAATTTGTTGTGTGTGTGTGACATGGAATTTTGCTGTCGTACTCGCATGTCATTTGTCCAACGATTGATTAGATATGCTACCTCAGTGTACGGATTGTCCCTACTTTCCATTAAAAAAGGGATGGTTAAATTCATCCCATGTTAAAATACAAAAGTGTGCTGTGCCAATAATCAAAAGTCAAGATAAATTAAGAAACATCTACATTTAAATCAACCCTTTAAAATTTACTGCATTACCCCATCATTCAATTCAATTTATTTAGTGTTTTGATTATGAAACCGGATGCTGTATCGGAAGATCCCAGGAGGGGAGCCTCCCAGGCAAAAATCATTAAATAGGTCGTAGGTCGCCCCCAAACTGATTGTGAAAGGTGGCACAAGCTAACTGCTAATCTCATCTAACAAGCTATCACTATTAGGGCTAATGTCCAATAAGAGCATAAAATACTAAGCCCCACTTTCCCAAAGGGTTGACGTTGAAGTAGTGCATAACTTGGATATAACATTCATTAGAGACGAAGTAATGAGGTGGCTCAAGTGGATTGTTTCAGTGCGTAGCCTTAAGGTAATTAGCATACAAAAGGTTGAGGAGGGGCTCAGAAAGTAGGCATTACGTTCATAACTAAAATATACATGTGTAATAAAAGCTCCCAACAGCCAAAACAAAACAAGCAAAATCTGTAAAAGAAAAGACTGCTGCTGTTGCGTTGCAGCATCCGCGTCCAAGTCAACTATACTCTCTCTCTGGGATAACGTACGTAAGAAAACTGTAAAGTATAAGTTCGGTCAAATCCGATCCCTATCTCATGGTCGCCGTCTCGTCGGTCACACGATGGTTTCTTCCCTGTGAGAGTTAGTTAAAGGAGAGCTGTGTGTGACTTGTAGTAAAACGATGAAGATCACCAAACCACACACACAAAAAGTATCCATCTTTGAAGACGAGGTTGCTGTAGCTCATAAAAATGATACTTATTGGACACACTCACGCGTCTATTGGTACTTTACGATGATGTGGCTCTTTGAGAATGGAACAGGAGAGCATATGTCAACTAACCTCGACTTGGGCAATATTTCATATAAAAATGTACTCATTATTACTAGTTGCATTTCCCTCTCAACCTAAAATATCTTTTGATATGGTCCAGTGAGCAGCATTGTCTTAAGGTGTTCCCTTGTTAAATCACTCAGGCAAAAATGTAGTATTGTATAACACTCCTTCATTGGCGTCACCATCTAGCAGACGGTGTGATAGGATGGAATACATACGCAATGTATTAATGAACATAAAGTTATGCCCTTTAAGAAAAAAAATCATTCTGAACCAGACAAAAACGTAACGTTACATACATTCCATGCCTTACGCCTTTCTGCCCCGGTTCATTGCAATAATTAACGCGACCCACGAAAAATGCTTTCCGTTTGCTGTCCACCAGCCAGCCCGTGTCATAAACTGCAAGACAGGGACGTTTTGATCAGTTTGAAAAATTGGAGCAGTGGCGACACAGACCCTGTCTCAATATTGAAGCGCCTCGTCAACATAACAAGGAGGGATGACTGCATCCATTCCAACATAACATCAAACAAGTTACAATTTTTTGTGTTACGGGCTGATACCAGAGAACAGTGGTGGGATTGTTACCATATATTTTTGCTGGGATTTTTGTGTCAAGTAATTTACAACAAAGTGTCATTTAATTTTGGAGTTCTCCTAGTTCACTGAATTTGTAGCCGTGTTTGCGTAATAAAACATGATCCACATTTTTCTCTTAAAAGGGAAGAAAATCTGTGTGGGATGCCATATTGCATAAACATTGTTTCAACTTGAGGAATAAATTAGAAAACCGAGACGAAGTAATGCCAAAGTCAAATACCTACTTAAATAACCATAATTCCAACGTATGGAATGGAGACGTCATCAAGTACCCCCTACCTACCAAGGCGACTCTGAGACTGCTCCTGCTAGAGTGACAGACATGGTGCAATTTTTCCTTTAAGATATGTATCATCATATTTATCGTAAACTTGCCTTGTCATGGCTAATCCAAGTTGAACATTATACGGTTAATTTAGTCTTGATGAGCTAGGCAAATTTTCACTTTCCTTATTTAGCCCTGTCATCATCACCATCAGAAAGGCATCTTGATCCCATCAACTTTATCATCAGGAAAGGTCACAGCTTTAACGAAGGGATATAAATTTGAAATGTTTCTTCTGGAGAAGAAACATAAAATGTGTTACATTTACAAATAGGAAACAACCAAATTTATATAACATTTTTAAACAAGTATGTTTTCAATGTAAAGTTGAGCAATTTGCTCAAAATATTTTAAAACAGTTTCCTGTCCTTTGCACAGAATTCAGCTGCTTTTTTGGGGAACAAACAAGTTTAGCTTTTTTTTGCTGGGAAAATGAATCAAGTTAGGAATTTATTTTAGAGAGTGAGAGGGTGAAACTTTGAAAACGAAAACGACCCATTTCCAACTAAAATGACATTCACTTGTTGACAAACATGTTGCCATCCGTTTACTACCTTCCTATTCTTTCCCTTCATTAACTACACATTACCATTAGCCTTTGGTGAACTCATTTATTTCCACTTATGGATAACCCATGGCATGACTGTTTTTGGAGCTGGCTTTTTGTTTTCGCCCATGAGCGTAGTATGAAATGATACCCTATATAGAAAACTACTAATGATGATCCGATACCCAGCACAACAAGAGCTATTAACGATTTGCTCTTTATGTAGTCCTAAATTTTGTAGCTTCTGCTCGTTTGTAGATCGAGAACAATGGATAATAAAATGGAATCTACTCCTTTCCAGGAATTATATGACATCATCAAAATAACTTTTTTGTTTCGGTTCACTAAACACAGAAAAGGGTTGAGGAGATGAACTCGGTTTGACGTGAAGTCGCAAGTTCAAGTACACAAAACATATTCCGCTGGAAGCACTTTGTGTTTCGTGGATAATGAGCATTTTTTCTTCCGAAACAGGAATTGCATGAGATGATGAGAAAAATCTGAAAATAGAAAAAAATTCTCGTAACTCGGAAGCAGAATCTTTTAGGTCGCAGCGACGTCTAGTTTAATGATATTACAAAAAAAAGTACAAAAATTTCTGCACCCTTGAGCTACCAAAAATAATATATTGTAGTTCTGAACATTTTTGTTTTACCCAACAACAAAACACGAATATCATTCTCATCCCATCATCATCATTACCACACGAAAGTATTTACGGTAGTGATCTCCCGATCCCTAAATGACTTTTTTGGAGAAGAGTCTGCCCTGACGTGATGTGAGTTGGAGTCTAGCCTTGGATGGTAATAAACTTTTTAAAGTTCATTGCATTCCTTCCTTATCAGCTGCTCCTCCGGAGACTTTCTAAATTGTCCTTTGGCATTTTTGTGGAAAAAGTTCATAAAAGGCAAAAAAACGTTTTCGATGCTGCTACTGGAAAGATATTTCACACAGGTTCACATTTTTTACGTTGCTCGTTCGTCACATCATCATAATATAGTTTTTTGAAGGACAGCTAGCAGTAAAAGAGTCGACAGGAGGAGACGTAAAGGAGATCGATGTGTCTCATGCTGGAGAATGATGCATAGGGTTGTGACGCTGTCAAGTCTTTCCATTCCAGTTCCAGCAGTAAAATTACGTTGGATAAGCGAACATATATTGCATCAACAGACGAATGCACATAGTTCAGTTTCCAGAAAGGTTACAAACGGTGACAGACTGAACAAAATTACATAATTTTGTTTAAAAACTTTTTCTGTGCAGGACGAGCGAATGAATGAATTTTGGCGACAAAATTGAACTGTGCAGTCCTACAACAAACGACACTTAAGGAGGAAGTTAGCAAACCGATGAGAAGTTTAGTTGTGCAATTTTTAAAAAATCTTTCTACCGAATTAATCAACACTACAAACCTATTTGACCAAGCTTTATCTACTTACTATTATAATTTAAAAATTTAAAATATAACTAATGAAAGGTTGTCAACTTGCTCAAATTTTGTTGTCTCTTTTTGAATAATAAAAGGATGCTGTCATCTCCTGTCATTCTAATATCTAAAAACATGCGTGCAACACTTGTAATTTTTATTGAGTGGATTTCCACCTCACATGACTATTAAAAATTCACCCAGACACATTATATCTTGCATATAGATCAGTGTGATGATGATGATGATGCTGTTTTATATTCTTTCCATACTCTGTCCATCCGTCCCGTCATCCTCATAAAGTGTTTCTGACTTGGCAAAGGACAAGCATTTTGATACACTTTTTTATTACATCCAAAACTCAGCCAAACCAAACTACATAGCTGGAAAAACTTGTAGCAAACCGAATCTTAATGGGTCAGTAAACTGTGTAAAGACAAGCAAAAGAGCAAGAAAGCGTGCATGCTTACACACATGTATATTTTTTCCTTCTCCAACAATAAGAGCTGATCTGTTTGACCGATAGATATCAGGTTTTTATATCAGTTGTTGGGCTCAAGAGTAAGAAACATGAAATGAAACATAAGCAGGCTTAGTTGTCAGTTGAATTTCTTGTTTTTGACCCTTTAACAATCAGACGAGTAATATGCTTATCTTAAATAATATCCTGTTCTTGCATGTTCGAGTACGAAACAAACTAGCGAGTCTTTCTTTCTGGTGAACTCCCATTCATTTCCAGTTTTGTCCAGGTTGATGATGATTTCTTTCGCAAATAGAAGGGATGTTATGGATGAAGGAGAAACCTTGATCTTATTATTTTCCAATTTATTTCACTTTCCATGACGCAACAAGGAGTTATTTTGATAGGGGATCTATAAAGCATTTCGGGATTTATCTGGGGACATTCGGAAATTTATTGCTGGAGCTATTAACAAGTTATGCAAATGTTTGAAGTCAAAATGAAAACGTTTTAAATGAAAATATTTCATGGTGTAGTACTGAAAAAACCTTTTGGATGTTTTATTCCCAACCTTACGCAACTCTTGATATTTTTAAAAGCGTTTGGTTCGACGGATTATATCATTGACAAGTCTGCAACATTTTAAATCTAGTACATATCAAAACACAGTTTGTGTTGTTAGAAGTTGCAATTTTGTGAACGAGAGGGAAGCCCTTGACGGAAGAACTGAATGAATGAGTGATACTGATTGCGATTTTAAATTCAGTTGTTCCTTATTAATTGACATGGAGTGGAGTCATAATGCATTCACATGCAGTGACTGGAGGGCAAATGATAACCAAAACCAACCGGCGTAGGAGCAGCAGGCGGACACAAAAAGAAACATCTCCGAGAAAAAAGATGATGAGTGGTGATAGCCGAAGTGTGAGCTTGCTGTTTTTGTTATGATTACTGTATCCATTTCTCCCCCTATTATTCTCTCGTGGATTCATCTTCATCAGCATCCCTCTTTTTATAAAGCCAAGGCAAAGGACACACTAAAAATAATAGTGAGTGTTGCTCATGTATCATCATATCAACTCTTAGTTTAGTTAAGTGAAACAGGGCTGGAACTGGGCTTGCTTGTGGTCGTACATTAAGTAATAATAATAATGAGTGCATATGTGCTCCTTTTCACTCTTCCTGATCCTCCTCAATTTTCTTCATTCAGGAAAGATCTTTTGCCTCAAAGCTCTCGTTTTGTCTTCTTTTCTTAGTATATTGCGCGTAAACACACGTAAAAATAATCGGAACTGTTGTAGCATAATAATGAGGATTTTGAGGAAAGACGACATTACACTTTTGCATCAAAGGTTTTAACCATGCTGCTGGAGAGTGAAGTTGTTGGAGTGAGTGAGATGGGGAGACCACACCCATGGAGTCCGACACTCATTAGTCTTCTAGATTGAGACACTGATACTTCAGGGACACTTTAATGGGCAAACCTTGTTCCTTCTCCCTTTAATACTTAGTTTTCATCTCGGTGACTGTCTCCAAACATCTTCTCAAAACAAAAAAAAACCTACAATGTTGATCCTTGCTGGATACGTGTACATTGTAGTTGAGTACATGTCCTTTTTACGCATAATACACGCATACACACGCTTCCTTCACATCCATTTACTACCTTGACATCCTCAACTAATCACAACCCAATCAAAAAGGAAAAACTTATATGTTCCCCTTTTTGTTTCAGAGTTTACTTGTTTCAGGATTTTCTTATAAGAAATATAGGGGACGGGGACATGGAGTCATGCCTCTTTTTCACATCTTGCTTTACCATCTTATTACAACCGTTCGAACACAAATATTACACTGATAATATTACCCACTCTTTTTCTCAACGTTTAACTAGTTTTCTTGTAAGACAGCGGGTTTGAGATGTATCTTTACAAAACCTTTGTTTTTTTGTTTCGTTCACTAAAAAGTTTCCTTCCATTATCAATATCATTGTACACAAAGGTTTAGTTTCCAATAATGTAAATTGTAAACGAGTAAATACCTTTGACGAGATTGCATGTGAGCCCTTTGAATTCAACCTTGGATCAATTCCACATTGTTTGTTTAATGGGTTGATGATGCTGTTCTTTTAGCCCATTTTATTTAATGGGAGATTTGATTGTAGAGTGGGATATTTGCCTTTTCCAATGTTTTATCTGTAAACGGCTGGTTATATTTTTACAGCATTGATTTTAAGTACAAGTTATAATTTTTGTTTGCAAGGTAAGGTTTTTGTTATGATGGCTGTGGATTACTTAAATTATATTTATTTAAACCAAGCGAAAATAAAAATTGATCACGGACTGAAATCATTCATGTTTTATTTCAATTCGCTTTTCGTTAAGGTATCGCTTGTCATTACGCTGATTGTGTACAAGTTTTTAAGCAGCGTAGAATTATTTGTTTTATTTTGTCTTTTCCCCGAAAACCTTATAATCTGAGGTTTATGTTATGTTGGTGTGTATTTTTTGCTGTGTACATGTACTTTGTATCTTTAATGTTCCCTTGATTTGGGAAAACTGTTGGTGATAAGAAGAAGAACAAGTCTCTTGATATTTACTCATTATTATTTGTAAAGCTAATGAACAAAACGGACCTTGTTATTGAATTTTATATCAACCATGGGAAAACGTCCATGTTTACGTAGAATTAAAAGGTTTTACAGTTTGACGCATCTTTCACTAGTTTTCTTATCAGTGAGGTTTTTGGTAATTTATCGTACAGTCATTCAGGCTTGTTGTTGGGATAATGTGAGTGATGTGATAGGAGACGATGGCCTTGGTCATGAGAGCTAAGACTATGTGTTAAATTAGTTGTTTCGTAGTTGAAAAAGGATATATTACAGCTACTAGGTAAAACGGTTTAGTATGTTTGTTTTGGTAGTGTAAATGAGTAAAGGAGAGTATATTTGTCGATGCGTCGTATACATACTAGTAGAATTTTACAATAAATCAGATCGGATAATGTTTGATGGCTAATTTCAAACACAATAAAATTGATGCTGCTTTAGCACCTTCAGCTTCAACCTTGCATAGTAGAATTTTTTTAGACATGGTAGATCTTTTAGGTGCCTTATTCTTATTATTACTCATAACATGACTCTGCTTCATCGACATACGACTGCTCTTTAAAGAAGAATGGAAGTTTATTATCACGACGACTTACTTTTCTCCTAAAAAAATAAAAATCAAATAAAAGTAATTGGTTTGGTACAATGCTTATGTTGGTAGAATTTAAAGTGTCGCCTAGAACTCAACAGAAACTCGACTCGAAAACCGAATTCAAAAAAACGCGTACTGGTTTTGCTTACTTCAGTATAATTTAAAGTACATCATAAACGCACCCCAGGTTTACATTCACGTAAATTATTACAACGAAAAGAAACGGAACAATTAACCCAATACCTTTCTAGCCATGAGTGTCACCAACAGCAGTAAGCGATCACCAATAATTGCTGGCCATGCTTTTCATAATTTGCTATAATTTGAGTGTATGAATTCTTTATGAAATTGCCTTTACACAATATCCAACATCGAGTTCCTCAGTTTCTACCAATAATTTCCTCTTGATGATTAACACTGGACGCTTGCTGAACAGTAGTAAATGCTGTTTCATATTTTTTCGAGCAATAAATAGTAATTATGCCTTAATAACTTACAAAGATTGAGCAATAATGATTCCCTTTTTTTACCTGAATTCGGTATGAAATGATGAAGATGTTAACTTAACTAACCGTTTTCGTACATCACCCATTTCCTCTTTTCTATCATTTAAGTGAGCAAACTTTGAATTTCAATTAACCGCTCCCAATTACGCATTTAGGTTGGTCTTTAGTCTGTCTTTCACCGCAGCAGTGATAATGATAAATATTTCAGAAAGGGTACTCCCAATAATGGGTAATTGCCCCCATTTAATCCCTAATTCATATAATTGCTTTGAGCAGCAACCACCAAAGCAAGCTTTGTCTCACAACGTTTGCTCTAACAACTAAAATATACACATAACTCGACTTCAGTGTCATTACACGACTCTTGAACCATTTCCAACATTTATACACAGCCCCTCTAATGCGAAAAATTGATTCAAGCCACTCATCCGGCAAGTAATTCGCAATGATGATGATTCTATCATGCATGATTGATACAGAAGCTCTACCTGCAATATACATATATACGCCGCTTCTCTCTAGAGAACAGTAACTGAGCTGCGTCTGTGTAGCAAATTATTATTGAATTTTATGGGATGACACGACATCGACATGGGATCATGAATTTGTGTTCTGTAGTAAAATGTAGGAGCCCTTTTTGAAGACCTTTTTTATTAAGAGATTACAAACTGCAGACAACGTAGTAGACACCATGTCAAAAATGTTAATGCGCCAGTTGGATATTCTCTTTTACACAAGAAAACTCTCAATCTCAAATCATAATGACGTCGTAAGACAAGCCGTAAATGAAATGAAAAACTTTGACTACCTGACACAAAAAAAATCTGCCTACCCACCAACCACTGCGACATGCAAAACAATAATCAAAATCTGTGTACAACAAGAAGTCATGATAGAAGAGAGCCAAAAACCCTCATTTTTTCTTCGACTGTGAAGCGAATAATCAATAAAAGGAATCGAAGAACAAAAGGCAACATGTACAACACACATCGGATTAAAGATTTAATTTAGTGGTGAGCAAGGTCCTAAATTATATTTTGCTGTCATAAGGTCAGCATACGAGAATCTTATATGTTGCCGTCGCCGCTTGTATAACATAATGTTGTTGGATGTAATGCGATTAGTAAACTTTTTTTTTATTCAAAAACAACTTCTCATTTCTGCATCTCCCTTGCTGAGAACCTTTTTTTATTAAAATGCAGAAATAATATATAAAGCTACTGACTTTAAAGCTGAGCAAACTTCATAAAAATTAGTAGACAATGAAGACCTCACCAAATGTGCGGTGTTTGAGTTAGCTGCCGTGTTACTGGCATGGCATCTCGATTTTTGCCAAAGTACAAATTATACCTACCTACACAACAAATCCAGTAGAAAAAAATATATGATTTTGGATGGCCATCCATAACCCTCCGTGAACAATCGTATGATCAAAAGGACAGATGAAGAAGATGAGTGAGTAGGAGGAAAGGAGATGAATAATATGTGATGTTCTACACATGTAGAACCTCAACTGATGAATGCACTAGATCCTTTTCCCTTGTCATTCTGAGACGTTTAACTGTTTAAAAAAGATGATCATGATCATGATGGTCACCATCTTCACGTTATTATCGTCATGTCTTGTCTTGTCGTGCCATGCAATGACCATGATGATGGTGTGGTTGTGCTATTCTTTTGGTTCGTCGTGGTGGTGGCAGATTCAGATGACTGTATATGATGTCGCGTCATAATCCATTGTCTATTTTCATGTTATAGACTTGCTCTAACAAACAATCGGACAAATGTACAAATCTCGTAAAAACGTTCCTCTCTTCCGAGACACCAAAAACATACGAGGTATATCTTCAATCAAGGGTGTGCATCATTGTTTCTTCCACCTTAGGTTTGCTTACCTTGATTATTATTGCTGAGCTCTTATCACTACAATTCACGAAAAATCTGTGTATTTCATCTCGTTCTCGTCTTCAATCCATATAATACACATTATGTAGGTAGATGGACTGAAGACAGACAATGAAATCATGAGACAGAAAACACAGGTACTCATGCGTGCTATCTGGGAAATCAGCAATTTAATTTGTTACCTGACTTCATCCACATATCCACACACGAAATGACAAACCATCAACAACCATTCTCCTTCTGAGATTTACAACAAATGACCAGTTTCGTCGAAACTAACAAGGAATTTAACGTTACCAGGTTTTAGTCAATCAAATGGTCGTGAGGGAGTTGTGATATGATCAATCAGTGCATCATGCGAGTAGTTTGTATTGATTACTGTAAATGTAAATCAGATTCAAACATTTCCAATTTTAAAGATTTAACTAGTTTGCAATAGTTTATATAAACATCCTTGGATTTAACATAGTTTGCCTTGAAAAATGCAACCTCCAAGGAGATATATTCACCTACCTGCAACACTATATTAATAAAGGTAGTATTAATTTATTGTCTACGTTTAAATTTTACATATAATGTTTGGCAAAATAAAGTTTTCATAAATGAGCTAAACACCTGCAATTACCATCGTATATTTTTATACCCTAAAGAGGCAACAAGGTAGTTCAGCAACTAAAAACATTACGCTTCAACTTTATACAAAAAAGAGCGAAATCAAACCGCGGCCTGTTTGACAGGAGCAGTTACCCGCTGGGAACTCCTCACGCTGTCAAAAGCCCAACAGACATCTCTTTTGCATCTTTCATGCTTTTCACTTTATTTCGCTTCTCCAGGGAATCCGAAACGTCAACCTGAGAGAACTAGTGAAAAGCTCGCAAACAACTCACATGCGCTTTTAGTTTTTGAATCCACTCAACTACATTAAGTATTCTCAACTCCACAGCGGTTCCTTCAATATTATGTTCACAATCCCAATCAGTTTTACGTTTGAGTTTGAGCAAGTTGTAAACTCCAAGGGTTTATGTTCTCCGCTAACAAAATACTCATTGTCTTTTTGGGTATTACATCATTTACAATAAAACAAGAGTCTTGTTTCGGCAAATGAAGCAAATTGGAAATGGCAGTATTTTGGCTGTGTAGGCTGCCTCTCCTCCTGTCATTCTTTTGGAGTCAAAGGCCGAGTGCTTTTTGAAGATGAAACAATGCACACGGGCACATCGTCCTTATTTATAATGAAATTCTTGTTGTACCTTTAAAAGATCATTGAGGATTGACGACATCTAAACAATAGCACACTCTCAATTTTCCTATAGTTCAAATCAGTCAGCTAATTTAGGGGAGTGGGCGTGAATTTCTTGAAAGCTCTTTGACTCTGCTCTAAAATGCAGAGTCAGGTTGAAGTTGGCATTGGCTTCATTGGAGATGATCAAAGTGTAATGGCTGACTTTTCAATTGGAACAAGATAATGCAATAAGGAAAAGGCCAGAATCATGCATCCAATTAGCTGGCAAAACATAAAGCAAATCATTTCCTTTGCGAAAGGCAGTTTGTTTTTGTTTTTATTGTTGTATCTATTCACATGGCAGGCAAACGGCGTACATTTAGTTATAATATATTCAATTTTAAGAGAGGGGACAATGTCCTTGTTTGGAAGTTTTTGTTTTGTGTTGGGTATGAATGAGTGACTGCTGTTTATTACTTTTTACATATCAAGGGAGTACATCTCTTTCTGTAAAAGCCAGCCACCACTACCAATCTCCATGTGTCAGACGCATTTGTGCTTGATCCGGATTATGGATTAAGAGGGAGGAATAATGAAAAGATAATGAAAGCTTGGATTGGCTCTCTTCACTTGGCTTCATCTCTCTCCTCACAGCTCACACTCACTCAGCCAGTATCCCGCATAGTAATACAATATGAACCTCACGCACGACCAGATCATGATTAAAATGATAGAGAGTTTATATACAAAACGCATACGTTACGAATCTAGCGTAGGTTAAAGCTACGTTCATATATTTATACAGATTTTATAAATGATCATGTTCTATCGTTCAATATGTAGGTTTGCTGTATATATCTCGTGAGGAACGAGGGTGATCTCGTCTCTATGTTTCCTCATGATGATAGTCGACAGGTCCATTGTTCAAAGCTCCTCAACTCCTGCTGCTCTATTCCTGAGTTGCTGATAATGATATGGTGAGGTTCTCCCTGTTATTCCAAAAAATAAGTAAGTTCTCACTTGTTTAGCTTATTTTATCCTCCTGGTGAAGCCGAAGAAGATGATACCTTTTTGCCTACTGCCTTTTCTAGATGACTTGACTTAAGTTGACTGCTCATCCCCTCGAGATTATTACTGTTTACCCAATCCCTCTCTCACTCATTCACAATCTTTGGGGGAAACAGTGTTGCTCTTTGGGAAGAATTGTTTTGTTTTTGCTCCAAAGTGATCGTGTGGCTGGTGAAGATTATTGCAGCGTCGTGGTCCGACTTTTCTCCAGGAAGGAAAGGAAGATCAGCAGAGATACATATTGGCTAGCTGTCTTGTGGTAAATGGACACATGCACTTGCTAAATGCTTACATTATCTAGACAGTCGGAGAGACGGATTCTCTAAAATTATCTAGAGAATATTTGTTTTGGGATGCCCCTCTATTTCCTTACTGCACGCTCCCGTTCTTATTCCCTTCAGGACCTTCAGTAATTTAAGAGGTAGCAGTAGACAAGAAATGTGCATTGCATAATATACAATGATGATAAAGAATCCGAAGTAACCGATCCTCCTTCCTCTTCCCCCGCAGGGGGTACTTCGTGACTTTATCCGTTTGTCTTTCAAAAATGTCTCGCTGTGTCTTTTCTTTTCAAATTTCCTTGATTCATACCACACTCCGCATCCTTCTCCTGTCTGTCTATTGAATCAGTCATATTTAAAAAATTTATGCAGAAACAAACGAGCCTTGTAATTTATAATGCATTGCAATACACCCACTTATTTCAACCAAGCCACCTCCATTGTCCACCGCTGTAAATACAACCACCACCACCATATTATTTGAGATTACTACATGGAGAGCTAAAACCGCATATGATTTACATGGAAAAAGAGCCACCATCACCAAACCACTCTGTCATCCCCAAACTTTTGGCATAAATCATCTTTCATCCTGTCGTCTCGCTTCTCTGACCATTCATTTCTTTTCTCTGGTTGTGTTTCTGATTAAATGTATTCAGCTGACTTAAATTATGACCACTTGGCGCATGCATATGCATTAAGGAGTTGCATACATTACATTTATCCTTCCCTGTCTCATTGTTGTCATCATTTGCTATTATTTTAGTCAAATTATAAAGAGTTTCAGCGTTGTGTGTTTTGTTTGGGGAGTAAGTGGTGGCTGATGATGACAATCATGTGCGAAGAGTCATTATTTTAACGACGGAACAAAATGCCATGCTTTGTCTCCTCCACGAATTTCGTGTATTATACTACGAATAATGGGAAATGCATTCAGGTCCTTCCCCTTTCTCTGCTGGCAAGCAAAGCGATGCCTTGCAAGAATAGTATTTAGGAACGAAGTGAGATAAACACGAAGCACACTCCGCTACCGTTGTTCATCTGTAGTTTATGGGTTTCTAATTGTTTTGTAGAAATAAAAATAGAAGACATTCAAAACAATGAAATTTTTTGAAGATGCATGACGTCGAAAAAACTGAAAAACTATTCTTAAAATTGTGGTAGTATATCAGATAGCTCTTTTATCATCATGCATAAATTTCAAGAAGTATTACTAGTATTAAAAATTCATTAATTCATTTATAACAAAAATATATTCTGAAACAATGAAAAAGTATGTTTGTGCTCCCATTTTATTCCCGTCAAGCCAATCCTTCTTGCAATAAAAACCAGATTTCACATGTGTCGTTTAACGATTTAATGGTTTTCAACTGCAGAGAAATGATTGTGAACTGAATTTATACAAACTATTTCATGATTTATCCATTTTTCACATACACTACTACACCCATTATATTCACACTTTTTTTAAAATGGCATCTTTAAAACAGGCTCGGCAACCGGATTCATATAACGTCAACCCAAGTTGCTCCTCTTTAGTTTACTCTTTGTGTTAAATGCACATGTTGTTCGCGGCATTTATAACAATTTACATTTTATAATGAACTTTTTATCCCAACCCCACAAAATAATATAGAGTGCGTGACTAAAATTGTCACTTTTTCCTTTCAACGCCTACTGCTGCTCCCATACAAATATTGGAGGTGTCCTCACTCGCAGCAGCATAAGATTTTTCATGTTTCTCAGTAATGCACCATGAAATGGAGTACAACCCTTTTTGAAAATTGCAGTTCAGCAAGAAAAGGGCATTTTGAATGTGCATTTCATTCTAAACTTTCACTTGTGGAAAACTCACTATAAAAGGTGTAAAGTTGCTTAATCATACATATATTTTATGACATTTTCAAACCCTTTTTCTCAATCTCGACGTCTGGAAAACTTGGTGCAGCTCCATTGTACAAAATTTATGCATTTATAAAAACAGGATTTGGTGCGAGTGTAACTTGCCTCCGCGTTATAAAATACAAGGAATAATAACCCTTTCGATTTTATATTGCTTCAACTGGAGAAAATGAATGGGTTGGTTGGTCGGCCGTCGAAATTTAATATTTTCAAGTGACAACATTTGGTGTGTTTAAATAAGTCAAGTGCTAACAATCCCATATAATATGATATTAACGGTTTAGAAAATGTAATTTAAATTTTGAGAAATTTGTTACGTCTCTGCTCTTTTGTCATGCTGAGTTATAATTATGCACTTTATGTAATTTTCAGCCCTTCATAAACTTCCAGAAGTTGTCAACAGCTTTAAAAAGTTACTTCCGTTGGTGCTGCTGACAAAAAGGGTAATTTTCCATTCGGTGGAGTTGAGGTGGTGGTGTGGTACGAGTTGTCAAAACATTATATTTGTCGAGCAGATGGAAAGCAGCAGTGATTTTGTGATTACAGTGGATTGAGTTGAGGGTCAATCTAGCGAAACATTGCTGGAACTGGAATAGGGGAGTTTTATTTGATGCGAAATGCAATAAACAGAGAAATAATATTGTCATGTCAGATGGACGCACAAAATCCGTGTTTTATTAAAATCCGGTCTGTTATGTTCGATTGTAGAACGACCTGACGTATTGCCGTTGTGTATTGTATGCAAGAAAAGCTCTAAAATTTTATAAATTATTAGATGACTTTTAAATTTTAAATACAATACACCACCATACTTTGTCAACACCTATTGTGTTAAGAAATATTATGCTTCCTAAGACGATTTCAAAAGGTGTTGAAATAGTGCAATTGCGTATGCAATGCATAATAAATCTGTAAAATGTGGCAAATGGAAGGTTTAACTAAAGCACATTTGTGTAAACTATCTAAAAAGAAATTTAGCGAGTAAAAATAACTATTGGGGTCGAGAGAAAGTTTTAATAAAGTGCATGAAAAGTATGGATGTCTTTCTAACGAAAGGAAACAACTTTTAATTTTTTGTGAAAGTCATTTTCTCCTTCCGCACTAAATGATGGTGAACGTTGAGCGAACATATTGGTTTGTATTGTAGGCTTGTTTTGCACATTTCCCTGAAAAACTAATGCTGTCTCGACATGGGAGACGGGAGCTTAATTAGCGTAAAATGACTGCCTTTCCGAGAAGAAAATTAACAGAAGGAAGAGAGCAGAGTGTTTCATGGAATATGCATTTCACAATTTTCTGTCATTTGCTACGGGATTTTAATAACTGCTGGCTTTTGCGTAAATGCTTGCTCATAGGTAGTCATATTAAATTATTTTTCTTTGTTTAGGACACTGTTCCATGGAACAAAACAACTATAAACTAGCAATTCATTCAATGACTCACGACAGGAGGCAGTAGTCGAGTCATGGTCGTTCAACGTTGCACGAAAAATTTATGAGAAAATGAGTGCGAGAATGAAGCAAAGGATACAAGAAAACGATGCGATTGCACGAATTAATTATTATCACTTATTTGGTTTTCTGGAAAGAATTTCTTCAGCAAATTCAAATTTGTCGCAAAAAATGAAAGTTCGTTATGAACCGCACAAGGTCATATTTAAATGACAATGACAACTTTTGAAACTTCAATTAATTCCTTCAAATTTCAACTGTAACGACGCTTGGCTACAGAATGGACCTACTGTTTGTAAAATATTACTGATGCCTTAAGTTAAGTTTAAGCAATGCGAAGTTTGATAAGTTTTCGCAGGAATTTTCATAAACATTTTGTAAACGTCATTCTACGGGATTCTTGGTTCAACCTCTTATTATCTAACCTCAACTCAAATTATCTATGTATCTACTTTGCACCTGCATTTATTTAGTAACTGAGCACATTAATTTTAGATATAATTTTCATTACAGCTTTTGAATGTCTTACTATTCAATCTACTGTTACATTTGCGAACGTTTCAAAGCTATGCAATTAGTAGTGGTCAGAACAATGATTAATTATTTATGCAAAACCCCACCTGCATGATATCCGGTTAATATTTGGATTCTTATTATTTAAAAGAATATTCTGAATTGGCTGTTGTTGGGCGTGGCTTGTGACCAACCATAATATGTCAAAAAAGTAATATAAATTATGCAAATTATTAACTGCTTCAACTTTAAAACGAAGACACAAATAGCAAAGTGAGTTTGCCTTATTGTTATTTTTTAGAATTTACTTTGTATAAGGTTGTTGTTTACGTTGCGCCCACATCGGTACTTTGTTCTAATATTATATTCCCTGATGAAGGAGTGGAAACTGCTGAAAAATCTGAATGGAAAATGTGATTGGGAATCATCTATGCAGATTCTAATTTAAATGACAGCAGTAAAGTAAATGAGTGGCTTCAAAAATCACAATTAGTGCACGATTAAGCTTTGCAAAAATATATGTATCATAATTTATTACTTGTTAGTTTGCTTAATTTAGATTAAGGGTGCAGACGTTCTGTCAAAAACCAAAATTTAGATTTCATGTAACATTGAATATTAAATTAAGACTCGATCACAGACTCGGGAAAGATATTTTATAAAGGTGCGAAAAGTCACATAAAATATGCTAAGCTTCAGATATAACATCGATGAACATGGAAAAACATAGTCATTGTCATCATAATATGTTACGAGCTGTAAGTATGATGCATGTCGGTTGGTTAGTGTCGAAATAGCACAACGATTTAAAAGAATTTTTAGGCAATGTTAATTCTCCGGTGCCTACAATCGATCGATAATCCCTCAAGATTGCCAATAAAATGTCGATTGTATCACCGTAAGAGTCTTTTGCGGAAAATGCTTTATAAATTCATAGATGGGACGATCACGAGTCACCAGAACAATAATCTGATTTTTGAGAAGAAAAAACGGAAAGACTCTGAAAGATTGTCGTGGTGGATAGATTTTCCATGCTTTCTTATGACAAAATTCAGCAATTTGATCGTCTGAATTTATTTTTCAATTCTAGGGGCAACTCCAAGGGCAATCTTTACCCTTAACAATAATAATTGTTGTTTGATTATTATTTTAGAGACCATTCATTGCTTTACTATAGTGCTCATTTATTGAAAGCGTGTAACCAAATAGTCTTTCAAATACTCCAACTCAAGATTCGCTCAGTATACCAAAAAATGCCAAGACGATAATAATAACGATTTCTAGCTAACTACTAACATCTATATCTATGTCATAATATATCGATTCGCAAGAACTCAACATCCATACTATTCCCAATAACTTCCAAATATAACCGGACATGCACTCCCTATACTTTCTGAATTCGCTAAAATGCACACCTAACTGCATCCAACATTTCCCACGAAATCTCCAGTTATACAGAAGACAGATTTACAAGAATAGATGAATATCCCTTAAAACGTCCCATAACCGCCTCTACTATCTCTCATTCTTTCTCTTGCTGATTCAGCAATCCTCTTCAGTTTTTAGCCAACACCGAGAAAAGTAGTTGTACCTGCGCCCAACACAGCAGGGAACATGTACTTTTTATACGGTTTTTGTACATTTCATTTCATTTCGCTCCGAGGTTACATCCACAACACATCCCTTTTCCCGAATGAAATATAGGATTGTGCAAAAACCTAGTTAACTCTTACTTACCGGATGGGGAGAAAGCAGTAAAAGGAAACGCGGGAGTAAAACTACTTTGCTGTAGTTTATGCTTACATGGCAGAAAAACGGAGGAGAAGAAAAATAGTGAGCTCGTTTTGTTCCAGAGAAAAATGAGAGAACACGGTGAAATAGTGTACCCCAACGTCGACTTGACTTTCTCTTCCTAACAACCATGGAATTATTAGGAGAATGGTTGTTCACCCAGCATCCAAGTGGAATCTTCTGTGATGTCTACAGGAAAAAAAGCAATCCCGTTTTGTATACATACATGTACTACCACCACTATCATCATGATTGCAATTGTCTAATAAGAAAATGCAATGCCATATATCTATCATGTTCTTGCTGTTGTAGTGTTGTTTCATATTCATCTTCAATCATGTAGTAGGCTTGCTTTACTCTACCTTTTAACATTTTCATTTCTTTTCCCATTCAGACTGGAAGGAGGAGGAATTCTATCATCATACTTTTTACTTACTTGGGCTTTGCTACCAAAAACCTCCCATATCAACTCATTGCTTTTCTCGGAATACTCTCTCTATTTGCTTGGTTCCTTGGAAAATCCTTGTTATTTTGTCTCTGCTCTCATCTCCATTTCATGTTCTGCTTTGTGTTTCGCAAACAGTTCCAAAAAAAACCTCTTCATTTTCCCCTTGTAGTTCACCAGTTCCCTGCTCCATTATATCATACTTCATCCGCTTCTTCAAGCTCCAGTTACGTTATGAAACTGCATTTCCCTGGCTTGCTTTCCAGTCATGTCATTTTTTATATGAGTCTAGTGATTCCTCTGGGGCAACAACTGTCAACTTGACTATTTGAATATCATAAAAATCCCTGGAGACATCTCCCTTTTTAATTATAGAGGAGCAGAGCGAAGGAGCCGGGTCATTTCAATTTTATCCTTTTAGCAACTAAGTAAGTAGCGTAATTTATAGGGTTTGCTTGAATAATGGAATATTTACTTACATTGATAGTAAAATGTAAGTATGTTTGGGGAGGAATGAAGAGTTCAAGTTTTATTCTGCGTGTTTGAACATCTCAAGAGTTTTCATCTCTTTTATGGGCTCATTGGATTCCACAAAAATTTTCAGTAGTTTTAGGTTGCTTCTATAATTAAACTAACTCGAAATGGAAAATCATCTTTATAAAGCATTGTGAGGAACGGTTTTCACTTGAATTTTTAGTTTGATCTTGTTAAAAATCCAATGGAATGAGTATAAAAAGGAATATTGTAATGTGGCATGATATGAACTATTAATTGGCTCTTAAAATATCTCAATTCCTTACAACTTTTGACATTTTACTGCATTACATAATATGCCTGAGTTGTTTTCGGTTTTATGGCGTTACTTGTTTAAGCTGAAACGACTTACTTTAATGTGTAACGAGTTCAACATGACTTGGTTTTGGTTTGGTGGATGAGAATAGCATAGCTGTCCATTCCATGAGGTGGTGACCAAGCGTGAATTTTAGTACCGCTTTCTTACAATTTTTAAAGTTTTATGCTCCTCGTATGTACGATACGCAATCAGTCAAGTGGTCAACAATTTTTTCGAGGATGATCATAAACTGGCAAAGTGTATCGGTTGCTGTATCATTAAACTTTTAATATGACAGCTCAACACGTACTCTTTAACACAAGTCATGAAAAAATGTACTATTTTTAAATCTTTTGATTTTGATAAATTGAAATCTTAAAGATAGTATGTTTCATATAAAACTTTCAAAGTAATTAGTTAAATAATTAACGTTGGCTATTTATTTTCTAACGTGAGCAGATTTTTCAGACATTGTTTTAATACTGGTAACAGTGTTAGCAATAAATAAAACAACGCCTTGCTTAAAACTACCGTTGGCTGTTCTGCTATTTAGCTGCCTTTTTACTGATTAAATTTTCATTCTGGTTTGCTTTTTGCTTTTTAAAATATTAACTAAAAGTCACATTATTCCTTGTACAAACCATAATGGCGATTTGTTGATTTGGTTTTATTTTTCAATGAACCAAAATACAACGCCTCTTGCCTGATAGTCTCATATATGAATCCAACAAAACAGCACGAAACAAGCAAAAAAGCGACTTTAGAAATAGTTGTGATGAAAAAAGCCTTTATTTACCAACACTGTGGTTAACACTATTTATACAAAATATTATACGCTTTTAATTCCACGAAAAATGTATTATTTCGATCCTAATCCATCTGCAATAAAACTACGTACAACAGTTCACTCAATCGATCATGATCTCTTCCCTAAAGTTATAGGTACATTGTACAGTTTCAAATCTTCAATTTTTATTAGCTCATCAAAATTGGTACAGCTACTACTACAGCACTGCATGGATGAAAATTCGTTTTTTTTTCATGTTGAGCATGATACTGTACAGCCATTATTCACACCTCCAAGCCAGCCTTCCCTAATCAGATTTATGAATGCATCGTGATGTGCTACCATTTTAATATTCAATCGTGTTAGAAAAAATGGATTAGAAACGTGAGAATTCAAACATTCCGTTTGATATGAATGAATGAACTTGGTTGAATTATTGTGTGTAATATCGGTGAACAAACTCTAATGAAATGATCCAAATATTCTAGGTATTTCTAGATTCTGATATTGCAGTGAATTAAAAAGAGAATGCACTTGAATTATTGACTCGACCCCCACCACGCCTTAAATCATCACTTTGGTTTGGTTTGACGCTGCTACTATGAAGTAGAGTAAATCTTAATTATTAAAATACATGGCAGACAAGTGGTGTATTGAACCTCTTATGGCTTGTAAATTTAATATAAATCTGTATAAATAACTCCATATTGCATCAATTTTCATAATTAAAAATGTAACATAATATATGCATTTGTTTGCAAAACTCATCTTTGCCTCCTTGCAAATATTTAGCGAGCATCACAACTTGTTGATTCTCTTGTACAACATCCTCGTTGAAAAGTTTCAAGGTACGTGGACGAATGTGACTGCACCAATTGAATAATTAATGTGGTTTACATATGTATGGGCAGTGGCTACACCGCACATCTCTAGCAACATAGTTCAAAGTTGAAAATTATGTAGACACACACTGCTTGATTCATTTTTATAATGAGAAAAACAAGCCATTTTGATGTCGGCACCGTCGGCACTCCATTCTGGTATACATGTTGGCGCAGGTAATAACAGTAAATCTCAACAAGCAGGTGGTAAGATGACCATCAGCAGTATCGCCATTAGGAATCTTGAGCAGAAAATGAAGGAAAAAAATTACGAAATGCAGGAGGTGGTCATGTTACAAAAGTACCAAACAAAACCAGCACCAAGCCATTCATACATGAAGAATCTAAACTAGAATAGTGTTCAGCTTGCTTTACATGGAATGTTATCATGTCCTTATCTAGTTTTTTGATGGTGATGTTAATGGGAGAGATTGTTGTTGATTGCTCCATTTTGCAAAAATAAATTGCAGTTAGGGCCATCAAAAACCATTTGAATTGTGTCATTTGAGTCATTAGTGCATGTTTAAAATTATATACATGGGACTCCTACTGTTTGAATGAGTGATCGAACGAAATGGGATGGGATGAATGGATTTTTATGTACTGTGGATGTAATACATGTGAGGTACCTTGTACAAAAATTAAGATGTATCTTTGCAACTCGTGCAGATTTTACTGTTGAAAATAACCTGGAGCGTTTTCGTACATTCTGTATAATATAACGTTTGTAATAATGATGCTATTACTATGCATTAATTGCATAGACAGATGATAAAGGTAGCCGAGGCAGGTGTTAATTCCATTTTTAGGCCTTGAGGGCATATAACCCTTTTTAGGTTATGAAATTCTATAGGAGATGCAGATGCATCAGTTTACTCCAATATTTTAATGTATTGGAAAAACTTCGACCTTACACACTAAATACATTTAGAAATAGTAACAAACCTACAGTTTAAGTAATTAAATTTGTTTGTTTTAAACAAATTAGTAGCGTTGATTCACTCAAAAAATCAGTTTATATGTCAAACTTTCTGATTTTAATAATAAAGTTCTAGTTACCAGCTAAACCTGTAAATACTAACGATATTGTCTATTGACAAATGGAAACTGTGGTTTAATTCAAAAGCTGTAGCACATGTATTCCACAAAAATGCAAGCAGTTAACTCGTTTCTACCACATTCATTCGTAGGGATCCCATCCCACGCGAAGTCGAAAAGAAAACACACACGGTACATCTACCGTCACTCTTGAGAGTCAACGAGTAGTCGGAACAGCGAGAGCTACTAAAGCTGGCTATAATACAACGTAACAAATGTGAATTACATGCTGACTCTTGATTCTATTATCTAAATGCCTATTACCTTTATTACCTGCATGCTTTGTTTGGGCTTCGGAAGAAGCCGGCAGGTCGGTCTTGGTATCATTTTAAGTGTAGAAAATGCTCTGAATTTTCTAAACGCAAATATTTTATGTATCAAGCTTTTCCTAATCTGCAACTATATATTTTTTTATCTCCGTCATTTAAAAAAATCATCGTTGTTATTGTTCATATTTTGTAAAGTTAATATTTGGCATTCTGTAATTCATTTTTGTTTTAAATGTTGAATTATTTCTCACTTTACGGAGGAATAATTACTGACAGTACTATAAAATCATGGATTACTGTAACTGAAACCATATTCATACTTATTATTACAAACTAATGTAAATTCCAGGAAAGCCATGCCATCCCAACTCTCCAACTTTTTCCGCTGCTCATACTGAGCTCCCTTCTCTCGGGAGGAAAGCTGTTTGGTTGGATTCGAAGAAGTTTATTGGAACATACATCACCGCAGAACAGAGTCGACTCCCTGTGCGCTCTTCACTATCGGATGAGTCTGTTACATATTATGCATTAAGTTTCAGTTTCTCTCTCATCTCCACTCCACCAATGCATCTTCCTTTTCAGAAAAGCTCGCTCACTTCTCTTCCCGTCTAATTCACAGTATGTTTTTCTCCTTGGAAATGTTAGTTATGTCGTTCGTCGTGTGATCATGTTCTCTATATACGTTGACATTATTACATACGTACAATATAATACCCGAACCAGGGTGAGCTATCATGCGATAAAGTCTTTCTAACAATTGAAGAAAGAAGAAAAACCCTTTCTCTCTCGCTCTCACGTATATAATCTTAACCTCATACTATTATGTCTTATGCCCTGTTTCTCTCTCGCTTTCTTTTCCATTTTATATGAAGCCAACATTACACAGCATCCCATCACTTGACAACTTGTTCCCTGGAAAAAAGTAATAAAAAGCGAAAAGAACCGAATAACTTGTGAAGAGACTCAATGTGCAGAAAAATGGGAGTTTGCTTCCTCTCTCTCTTTCTTCCCTTTAAGCTCAACTTATCCAGGTCTCAAGAGTCAAACACAAACAACTTACAGAAAACTAACACCACCACACCACTACCATCAGGCTCCCAATGCAATTCAACAAAAGAACGGAACAATTTTTTTTCTTGCAAACATTGAACACAGCATCTCTATACGGTTCTTTCATTGACATTAACAAAACTGCCTCCTTCTTGCTGTCGTTGTATTCTATCTACATCTATAAGTTCAACTATCTACGTAGCTTATATGTTTTGATCTTTTTATAGAAAAACTAGTTGTCGTGTATGCTTCCCAAAAACCACGAAAAAGTTGTACTTTTTCCAAAGAATTTCCAGTCAAACGAACTACATACAACCCGAAAACATGGTTGGCAATGCAATGCAATCTCATTTTTTTTCTACCGGCAAATGCCTTATATATGCGTACTAAACCTCTCATACAAGCTGGTATGAAATGAGTTGAGCCAAGCCAATTCCTTTTTTTTCATTCCTTCGTCTTTTCAATAAGATTCTTCACGTACATTTGGGTAGTTGCATGAGAGAAAAATAGGAGCAATGCAGGAAACACAATGGAAAAGTGGTCATATCGTCACCATCATCATCACCCAAAAGGAATCGGAGTCATCATCACTATCATCATCATCATCTTTTTCCGGCCAATATATATTACGAACATAACATAACATTGTGAAATGGCCTGCCTGCATCGTAGTAGTGCTTGCTATCCCATTATCAAAACAGTTGGAAATGAATGTCGTTTTACAAAATGTGTTTGGATGCTAACCAACATATCTTTGTGGATATGAATCCATTGCAGTAGTTTTCCTCCTTGGTATAGTATAGACTCTTATCTAAACAGTGGAAAAAATGTTCCAAGAAACGCATCAGATTCCTTTTCATCTCCCATATCACATCATATCCCATTTCATTCCACGACTATTGCGCTCATCCACTTTATTTCTAAATGACTAGGAAGGTCGAGATTTTTAAAAGAAAAAGTGCCGTTTTATGCTCCCTATGAAGATTTCCATATCGCATAACATTCCACTGGAACTGCGCCTGGTTTTGGTAGTCTGATATCGCATCACATTTTGGATCTGTCTTGAGAGAGACATGCAAAAAGGCAATTCAACACGAGATTTTTTTGAGTGAAAAAAGGATGAATACAATTTTGAAGATAAGACGATTTCAAAAAAACAGCACTTGCTACGAAAAGGCCATGAAAAGAACATGACGGAGGACACAACCTGACTTTATCGCCCAACATCATGTCGTACATTGAGATGGTGTCGTACAAACCCAAAAGAAATGGGGTGACTAAAGACATGCTCCCATATCCTATTCCATGTTGTCTCAAATCCCATTATAAAGCATATGAATGGAAGGAATGAAACGTTTGCAATGCTTTTCTATGGCAGAGTTGCTGGTGAAACTTAATAACATCGCATCTCCTCCGATTTTATTTTGCACTGAAAAGTTTCATTACTCATTCGAAATGAAAAGCACTTGCGCTAAACTAACAAACATCATCATCAACATTCTACTGTCATCATAAGCGAAAAGTTCAATTTCTACACGTTCAACATTTACACTTTGTGTTATCTTCGCATTTACACATGACCAAAGAGTCATATAGTCACCATTCCCAAATCTCAATCATCATCATCTTGCTCTTTCAACAGCACAAAAGGGAAACGGGAGAAACGATCCTGTATTATATTGGCATTTGAAAAAAATAGAGCGACTGCAACGCCGTTTAACATTGTAAAATAAATAATATCAAATGTTTGAGGTTGAAGAGGTGACAGTAGTGTTACAAATGTTGGTGCAAACTGCAACAGCAGCGCATTGTCGTTTTTCGAATGTGATGACGATGATCATAACTGGAGTTGATGTGATGCTCATGCCAGTTGAAGAATTGAAATTGGAATGAGTAACAGAGTGAATGAGTGAAGTGCCGGTGGGATCTCAATGTATATTAAAGGCGAGGTGGAAGCAGGGACTGTGAAGCAGCAGTCGAGAGAAGAAGGAAGAGGAGCGAAGTGTTATTGATTGACATGTTGGTGAGGGATGGCAGGGAAAAACATGGGTTGTACAAGGGAGTGTAACAAAAGGAGCATAACCATCACGATGTATCAGTGAGAGGAGGAGGCGGTCCCACCCAACCAGCCAACCACTATATGATGAGGTTGCCGTTGGGCACTGCATGCTTATGTACTGCATCCACGATTCCTATGTCTAATGCTGTAATAAGAAGTATAACCAACATCAAAAGCATTACCACAAAAAAGCATAGTGGTAGTAATGTTGTGGATGTGGAAGCGTCAGCATATCAAGTCCAACTCCAGCAGCTCTTGTCAGTGAGTGAGCAGCAGCAGCAGCTCTTTTTTGCTCAGCAGCTCTTTCCTTCACGGACACGGAGCCAAATTGTAGTCAACCCAAGCTCCCGTAATGATACTATGTAATGTTTGAATGTAGAAGAGTAATAACTCTATGTAACAATTTTTTTCTCGCTTTCCCTTATCCCGACGAAGACGATGTTGTTAAATAATGTTTGAGGGAAGCATCACATCACAAGACATCAACAACAACACACACTTGCTGGATACGATGCTTGCTCCACACCGAAGGAAAAGTGCTTTTTATCCCGAAGAAAAATGATAGCTCAACTCGCTCCCTTGAGAGAGCTCCCCGTAAATGTGTGAGATATCAAAAGAAAGTGAGTTGGCTTCCTTTTCTCATCCAAGATAGTAGAGAGCCTTGGCATCATACATGCATATAGCCACTTTGCTGAATTGCTACTACTGCCACTTTTACCCGCATTTATTTCCACACACATAAATATACTCTCGCTCATTCTTTCTCTGGTTTTCCCTCAGCAACGTTTTTGGATATTGTTCACAAGACATGATTATGATTGGCCAAAATGCTGGAACTGCTTGTTACCACCATTAGCATCCGACCCGACAAAACACACGGAGTGTTTCGATATCCTTTGTGTTGATGTTGGAGAAGAGAGAGAGAGCAACTCTAAGTTATGTTATGTTAGGTTGCGAGTTTAACAAACGGTAGCTGTTACTAACTCCATAATACTGATATTACATTACATCACCTACGACGTCATTCACAATCCTTTCAAAACCAAACCACAGAAAGGAATATGCATTTATATAAAGCATGCATCATCATGTGCTGCAGCTCTGGAGGAACCTATCTACTAGCAGAAAAAGCGGTGTTGCACAAGTAGCCGTAAAAAACCAGGTAAGCTCTCTCTCTCTCTTTTCTGTAGTGCATGTAAGTTTCGTGTTCCGAACCAGAACCAGAACCCTTACACATGTAGCTACATATTACTCAACATTACGGACTACATTGTACAAGGGAAAGAGCAAGGCAAAATGTTACATTTTCCATGTTGCCTTCATCACCATCATCACCAGATCCAGCCATACATGGCTCTTTTTTGGTTACGTTCCGTTGCCCAATTCACTTTTCCCCTTTTGTGTACATAGGCATAATATGATATGCATTGCAGTTTTGTGTTTGTATATATTTGTACATGGAAATTCGCTCTTATCCAGACCCTGCTTGGATTTGAGCATGTAAAAGTTTTAAAATACTTGCAAAGCTACAAAACACTACATGACTAACTACAACATTGCGTATTTTGTAAAGTTAGTCTTCACACACAAGCTGTACACTTACTTTTATGCCAAATAAACTAACTACTCGGGTGGCTGACAAAAAACATTCGCCCAATCCACATGGACAAAATGTATGCATGCATACATCACTGCACACATGCTCTGGCTGCTGCGGCACAGCTACACAACTCGGAAAAAGAACTCTGACTTATGCTAAGCGACTTATGTAGCGTGTATATTTACGTATCATCACTCAACAACTTGTGTAGATTTATGTCTTTAAAAGGTAAAAACTCTCTAGTGTCTTTCTTATTATTTTTCGTGTTCAACAAAAAAGTACAAAAGAGGAGACCATAAAGCACTGGAAATGTTTAATGCGCCTCCTACGTTTTAAATATATATATGTACCTTTGCAAAATATACTCTGAAAGTTGCGCTTTCGCCTTGTACACAAAAGGCTTAGCCAAAGTATCAGACAAGTTGTCTTATTTTTCCAAAGAGAAAATTTAATGTTGAGACAAGTAGTAAAGCTCATGAAAAACAATGGTAGATGACATGACCACTTTGTAGAGGTGACAAAGGTTGCCGTATAAGGATTTCGTAATTAGTCAACCACAAATAAAATATTGACAAATGTTGACTACTTTAGACGCCGGTTCTAAAATTAGTATACACGTAAAAAATGCACAAAGCGATAGGTCCCTAACTTTCGTTATTTAGTTGTAATTCAAAAATAAACCAAATAGGGACAATGTTGAATTTTGCAATAGGAAAATAGATCGAGTTCAATCAGAAGTTACCAATGTTGAGTATTATATAATGCATTCGAATAAACTTAACAGGAAAATTACATGTGCGCGATTTGTAATACCACTCTGAATATAATCTTATTAGGGACGAACATATAAGAATGGGACTGACTTCGCATCATAATGCGTTGACGACTTGTGTCCAACCAATACGAAAATTTTTGAGTGCCTTACTTTACCCCATTAAAAGTGAAGCTGAATAAGCCACCACAGCACCATAGTCCATCCCCTTCTCCCATTGTTATCTATGTTGGGAAGATAGATATTAAATTCTTTGAGGTCCATTATATCATATTCTCTTTCATCACATCACATCTTCAATCTCAACATGATCATCATCTTCGTCACATCATCATGAAACATCTCGTTCTCGTAATACTTGATCACATCAGCTCGCACTAACTAATGTGTATCTCCTTCTCCACAATTTACCATCATTCTCATCCTTTTCCTCTGCAAAAGAAAACATGATATCAAAAAGAACAAGGGATACTTTCGCTTTACATTATATATTACATTAGAACACGAGGAACAACATGCGAGAGCTACTACTACTACTTACTAGCACCACTACTACTACTCCTACCACCACCACACCACTTAGTAACATTTCTGTGCTGTTGCTGACATGTAAAAACTAACAAAAAGCTTTTTTACATCGTTGTTGCTCCTGGTCCTTCCTCTTTGCTCTTGTACACATCATCATTCCTAAATCTGACCTCCCTCCGGCCTGCCAGCTAGAAAGCAAGCTCTCCTCTCTCTGTGCTCTTGTGTCTAAAAAAGCTCCGCAAGCAGAGTGCGAACCGACAACAACATTATCATCATCTCTAGCTCACCCGCTACATATTACTACATACATAATATACAACTGAAACGAAGAGAGTAACAAAACATCAGGCTCAGCATCAAAGCACCACTCAACAACAACAGTGGAAACAGGAGTAAAAGAGGAAGGAACGCTGTACTCCTTTGGATCTCCTACTCTTAATCATCACCGCAGCTACCACCATCCACGTTGCCTGTGCTCATCGCATCAACATCTATATCTGGGCATCAGAAGAGTATCTCTCTCTATATATCCTTTCTTGTAAGTGCATGTGTAGTATACATACATCTATACCCTCTGCATAGAAATACATTGTAGCTCAGTAAAAGTATATAATATACTTTGTTCTCCCAACTTCTTCTTTGGTGGTTTGGTTTGGTTTGATTTCATAGCATTATCCAATATCATTTTCGTTATTTGTTCTTATTTTTATAGAGCCCGCAGTAGTAGCTCCATTCAAAGGGTTTTGTGAAAAGCACAAGGCGAACAAAGTTATTTTTCTTCCCAAATTAAAAACAATCGCAATTCAGCCTTGTTAAACACTGCAAGTCCTTCTGCTATCGTAGTATTTATTATACACTTCGGCACAGTAGTCATGTCATACCATAATATTATATACATAGTAAAGTGAATTGGGTAGTATTAGTATAATGTGTGCTTCATCGGTGATTACTCACTTACCGTCAGACTGACAACTCCACCACACACAAATCAATTTTGTTGTTAATACCCCTTTATCATATCCATACAGCACAAAAACAAAAGGAAAACAAGACTCGTCATTCGTCGAAAAGGAAAGGACTTTACGTCAGCAGCCCTCCACCGTATTAGGCTCTTCTTCTTCTCCTTCATAACTCAGAAACTGTCCTCCTGCTGTCCACCACCATAATCCGTCCTCAGCCTGACAGTGTCTGTGTGTCGTCTTTGGCAAAGTGAGCAGGCCAAGCCGGACATATAACATATTAGATGCATTACACACATTACACGCATACCTACATACTTTAATGCAGCGTGTACAACGAGGAGCCACAACATAACAGAAATAACACAACATCATCATCACAACAAACAAACAAGCCAAAGCCAGGCAGCATTCGCTAGCAGAAGCAGAAGCATCGACACTGTTGTGAATTGCAAGAGAGAGAGAAGGGGCATCATCGTCATCATCATCAGGAGCATCATCAATGTGTTGTACCAAGTCGAAGAGCAACACCTCTCTGAGAGCAGCTAACACTTAATAAAACAAGCTGTCTCAACTGGTACCATTACACCCAGCTCGTAATACATTTCGTGAACAACCATACAATTTAGTTAAACAGAGTTACTTACATATACAGCTTGTGAGAGACAGAACTGGTAGCCTAACTCTAGGCCATCATCATTGTCGGACTACCATATAACACAAATCATCTTTTCCTCTCAGTCATCATCATTGCTAACCGCTGTAATAAGCAAAGTAGACATATCATTCTTGTCTCATCAGAAGAGAGCAGTTATACACGACGAGTTGGTCGGAAGAGAACGAAAAGTTGAGCGAAAAAAGATCAGCATCACCATATATAAGGAAACTATATACCTATTTGTGTTTGAGCGTGTGTGATCTTCACGGAGCAAGTGTACTTTATATAGACACACTCATTTCATTATCATTATCAACATTGTCGTCTTCGTTTTCTTCGTCACCCAAAAACTAACAAAATATACCTTCTTCATTTTTTGCTCTTTTAACACCTGCTGCTGCTCCTCCTGCTCCTCATCTACTGGTCTCGTCGAGACCTAGTGTGGTTTGGCTGAGTTCCGTGTCTGCTCCTGTTTCAATCAGCTACAGGGCAAGAGCAAGAAAGCATATTATTCCTACATGTGTAACATTGTGTACAACATCTCAATCTGAGGACGAAACGAGCAGTTCCCATTAACCCAACACTATTATAATACCACCAAGAAAGAGGTGAAGAGCTAAAGAAGCTAACATATATTACACGAGAAAAAACTCAAGTTTTGGGCAATAGAAGAGCTGGTGACTAGATCATTCTCATTTTTCCTTCACTTTCACGAGTGCAGACAGCAGGCGTGACTGGATTCCACCTCCGCATTAATCGGCCATAATCAGCGTATTGGCTGCTGACCTTATAGGGCAAGAGATTAGCTGGGGAAGGAAAAAGGGAGACAAGAAATCAACTCATCTCTCACAGCTCCGAGCAATAAACAACCAAACATTTCCAGTGGATTGGTTTTCTTTGGTTTGTGTTCAACACAAGAAAAAACTTTGATACTTATTGTTCTTACATCATCTCATATCAACATTTCATTTATGAAAGAAAAGCCGTCGGCAAAAATAATCACCTTTGTTTCTCCTCTTTTATAAAAAAAGACGATATGATTGAAAGGGAAGTGAAGCTATGCAGATAATCTCAACAAGAGTAATTTAAAGTGGTACTCGAACAAAAGTGATGAATGAGTGATGAACAATAATGTGCTTATCTGATTATGTTCTCATTCTTCTTCTCTCAATCTAATTTGCACAAAATCAGTTGTAATACAATAAACTACAGTCTGCTAATAAGACTTGTGCATAAATAATAACAAAAAGTACAACCAAGTTACAAACACAGTGCTCTGCTCAAGAGATATACTTATTATCGAGTGGTGTGGCGCAGGCAGCTGGTGTACTGTGCAAAATAGAAGAAAAAAATAGAGCTGTTTTATTGTGAACACTTGTTTCTACTCAATTACAATCAGATTGTGGAGAGAGATCACTTTTGCACTGTTTTAGTTTTTGTTGTTGTTGCAGAACGAATTGATTTTATCAATAATACAACTCCACCAGACTGACAGACGGGGCTGACTTTTCTGAAGCGTGGTTGGTTACGATTGTGCATTGTATTATTGTGCTGCAGGCAGAGAATAGAATGTTATCTAAATAATTTGCAAACTGAACTTTTTCCCAATCATAATTTGAATCAGAACCATAAAATAAGAATTATCAACTCTGCAATCTCAAATCTGCAAGTGGTAACACGAGCCAGCAGCAACAACAGCAGTCGACTTTGAGTGAAATATGACAGTTTTTGGGGCAATCGCAAACCCTCAGAATTTCAGACAAAAAATCCAATTTTTTCACGGCAAAGGTAGCCTGGAAGTGTTTTGTTTAGTGCAGAAACTGAAATAGAGTGCACAAGAGAGGATTGAGGCTGATTGTGAGATCAAAAAGCTCTGCCAAAAGTGCAGGAAAAAAGGAACACTCGCGAAAAAACACATAAAACGTGCGGTGAGCTCACAAGAAGTACGTAGTTGCTGCAACAGAACAACCCGTATTTCGGTAGTGTCGTGTGTGTGTGTTTCTTGAACTTGGTGAGATGGTGAAGGACGTGTACTGTTCTGATGTAAACGTTAACCGCACCGAGTGATATGTATGTTATAAACGATATGGTTATAGACACAATAAGGCACCCATGGACGGAAGTAAAGAAGAAGCTGGGTTCAGAATCATATCTTGAGGATATAGTGCGTCGCTATAAAAACTAAAATAAAGTTTATAAATATAGAAAAGGATTGAACTTTGATTCCTCCTGGAATCTTATAGACTAGTTGAAGTACTAAAGTGAAACTTGGGGAGACTATACAGTTATTTATCTTGATTTTTTTTGTATACGTGTTGTTATATGTGTGGTGTGGGATCATTGACCAAAAAGTGCAGTAGTACTGGAACCAACGGTACAGCCACCAACAACAACTCGGAAACCGGGAACCGTTTCTCGGAGGAATCCAAGATGAACGTATGTTGGCTTTTGTATTCCCTATTTTTAACGGTTTTTGATTCCATCAGTCGCTCCTACTCTCCCCAAACATTAAATCATGTTGGTCGTGATGATAAAGAAGTTGGGTAGTCAGCAAAAGGAAGAAATACCTTATGGGTGCGACAGGCTTATTTTAGACCCATAAATCAAGCACAGAAAAAAATGTTAAAATAAATAGTTGTGTATTTTGATATAAAATGGGGATACTACACAAAACTATTGAATTTATTGTTTTTACGAGTTCACTTTCCAAAACGTGAAATAATTGCGGGTATGGGCTGGCATATATTTCATTCTTTGAATTCAATCGAACCAAGTCATATAAATTTTTCGAGAGATTACGGAATTCGATAAAGTCTAGCTTCTTTGATTGATCATCTTTTTAAAGGCCATGCCATATGTATCAGCGTACCTATATTACCACACACATTGAGTTTTTATTGCTTACAAAAATCGCAAGTTTACTCAAAAAATTTATTCTCAAATTTCACAAAACAATAAAATTCACATAAAGATACAAATGATTTCATGTACATTTCTTACCTTACCTTAATAATACTGTAAGGTCATCCTATCATCAACTAACTACAGTTGGTGTACTTTACCTAAAATTATTGATAATATAATATAATAATGGTAACTGATGTGCAATCAATTCATCTTTCTTTAGACAGTAGGCCACTAAGTTGGAACATTCTTGAATGACAAGGTGCAATAAAATTATTATATATTAGGCTAACTAAACTCAACATTTTGAGCAGCTTCAACCTTTTTTCTTTTACTCTTGAATGGATAGTTTTTATTGCCAGCAATCATACTTTACATTGTATCCTTTTTGTATTCTGTTATCAATTTATGGCTTCAGTTCAGCCAGAACGAATAACCAACAGAAGAGTACTTCTCAATAATAAAAAATTTATATTGAAAAAAAAAATTCTTTTTTGTAGAGATTTTCAAAAGCGATATTTTTTGTGCGAATAATGTTAATCCTGTCATACAAGGAAAAGAGAAACAGGAGTTATTGATCTGTGAGATGAGAGGGTACAAGGGAAGGCTAGTTACCTTGCATTTTGCAACACCATATATCTCACCAACACGCGCCTGTGTGCATAAGAAACGCAATAAAATCATCTCATGTATCATAAATGTTATATGTAATACAATACAATGAAACCAATATATATGTATATTCCCATCTGGCTTTGGTATGCAATATTCAACACTGCTACATGAAAAAATGGGAGAAGAAGTGCGAGATAATGTTTGTTCTTAGCTAACTTTTCTTGTTTCCTTTGTTAAAACAAACAAGCTACACAACAATATGTAATATGCACCAAAAGAAAAAAATAGCAAACTTCACACACATGCTGCAAAATGTATTTTAAACGCTTGAGTATCAAGGGATTCAAGTAAAACATCAGGTTTTTCTTGGAGTAATTGTTACATTAAGGTCAATAAAATAGAAACCGGATAGACATTAGCGCACCAGTAAATGGTAGTTTGACCACCTGGATAGAAACATGGATGAATGATGCGAATGAATGCTAAAAAAGTAAATTTTTGGTAGGTACCTACATACATACATCAGGACCAAAAACCATCTTCATTTTTGACGTTCACTTACGGTAACACCCGCATCTGAATTCTGTGTATTTCATTAGGAAAAAGCATAGAGACGTGATGAGCAAAGTTGCAAATCTCTACTAAAAGCATGATCAAATTATTGCAAACAAGTCATAAACTCGTATTAGCAAGCTCATGAAAAAAATGAAAGGAAATGCATTGCAGGACATGACTAAATGAGAGGGAGCACACGAGAGAGATTTTGATAAGCGATCTCTAAAAAAGACGGTATAATAATAGCAGCAGGGGCAGTGGTAGTTAACCCAACACCACACCAAACCACCACCATCAGCTTAGACAGAAATGAACATGATCAACTTCCCACAAGGAGCAAGTTGCGATGAAGTTGAAAAGTTGGTTCCAGTTTCACAGTTTGATGAAATAATGCGTTTGGTTCAGTTTTAAGCAAGAACAAGAAATATGGTAGTAGTTGTTTCTTGCCGGTGTTGAAGAAGATGCTACTTTGTTATTTTTGAACATGCATAATATTATTATTGTTATTATGCATACACAAATTTCCTACTGGTCAAGTGAGTTATTATTAAAAATTGTTGGTAATTGTTCATTTAATGCTTTACACTGCAATAAAAAAATTTATATCCGATGAGGAATATTTTTCTGTTCTTGGTGGTGATCATGATATATTTTTAATTGTGAGTTAGTTGAACGAACATAACGTTTTTGTTTCTTTCTTAAATAATGCCTTTTATCGAAATAGGTACATGGTTTGATATTAACATACGTAACAAGAAAACAAAAATTCATTTGGTATTTTCTTCTTCCGACCGAGAACATACTGGTAGTGGTGGTTCGTTGGTTCGCTAGAATTCGAGAGAGTTTAGTAGTTCTCGTCTTGAAAAGTGGACAGGTAATAATTAGCTCTCCTGAGGTGCGGTAGCATTCTTTATTACACGCATTTATGTTTTAACTTGAGTCGTAATAATATTCATTAGTAGTATTCCGGATTTTCTACGAAACCTCAAAGAAACAATGCAAATCTCAATAATTAGTTTAATTGTTCCCTTTCTCTTTTTTTTCCAGGGCGGTGGAAGCAGTGAAAAAAGTGAGGATGGAGGTGGCTCATCTGGAACCCCACCTTCACCCGCAGGTCGCGGTGGTTCCCCATCAAGTCCAACAGGCGGCTGTCCTTCATGCCGCCAGTTGTTGTGTTCATGTGGAAAATCGTCTTCTGCAAGTCTACTCAATTATCAGAGATTGGCATCGACAGTCCCATCTTTGGTTTATCCCCCTAATCCATCCAATCCCAATGCACCCTACTCCCCCGACCAAGTCGCGTATCTGGCTGCGGGCTGCCGCAGCGGCCGCAGAACACTCAGCGCTTTACGCTGTCGCTGTAAGTACAAAAAATATTAGTCGCATGAATGAACTCTCTGTAAAAAATAATAACAATAATTTTCGGTAAGAAAATAATGCAAACGCACATGTTCTCTCAACATTGCCGGCGGTGCCGCTTCGGCTCAAAGTGAATGGTAGTAGTGGTGAGCAAACGAACACACAGCATTTTCTTTCTGTCATCAACTTGCTCCTTTCCCTTTTGCCTATGATTTAGGATCATTATTTCCCCTAAATGGCAAACTATACATGGCTAATAGGCTGCAATTAAAGTCAACCACACATGCATAGTAAAAAGCACATAGTTTTCTCTCCACCAAAATTTGCATATTATTTCTCATTGTATTTCTGAGCATGAGCATGAGCAAAAATCAAACAAACCGTCATAAATGTTTAATCCAATCCCCCATGACGTTCCTCATACAGTTATACATTTCCCATCCTCTTTATTCTTTTTCGGTCTCTTCAACTGAGCATGACCAAGCCTCTCGTTTTTTACGACTTATTATTTCATCTTCTTCTTCACAATATTTATAGATCCTCATTACTGGATCAATATAACTTGTTTAGACGTTATTCTGGACGAGGGCTTTTGCATAATGAGAGTATTAATATTTAATGAGATTTGAAAAAAAGACAAGGAAAATCCATTTTTACAACTTCCACTTAATATTATTGTTGGTTTAGCTCTTGCTGTGATCATCTTGTTTGCCATTTTCTATTATATGCAAATAAAACGTGTAAAATATTTGTTGGAATTTCAATCTTCCTTGTGAACATGACGTCGAAGAGAAGCAAACCACCAACGTTGCCAGAAATACAGCATTTCTATTATGAATCCACACAAAGCACAATTTACAATTACAGAAACACAAATACACAAGTACAAATGGTAATTATAATAGTATCACGTAGTTAGCACAGTTGAGAGCATATAAATAATAATATATTTTTTGCATTATTAATTAATATTCATGTTACAAATGGCTAAGTGCTACAAAATGCGGTAGTGAGCTGAGTACAGAGTGCTTTAATAAGAAGAAGTGCTCGTTGCTCTCATCATGTGATCATCCCATCATCATCTCTTCTTCGCCTTTTGCGTGTGTCGATTAATAATGTTGAAAAATACATGTTGTTTCCCACAACCGTCCAGCTGAGTTAACAATGTCAGAAGAGTCAATGAATTTAATGTAATAAGTTGAACATAATAAGTTAAAAAGTACTTAGCAGTCAGTCGTTAACATCAGCAAGCCCATAAATCACTAGCAATGAGGAGAATATTATGACTATATACAATTTCATTACGTCCACGTACTCACCATTAACAGGGTAAAAAAGTGTTTTTTACCGTCCACTCTCTTTTGCCAAGGGTGAGGTGAGTTTTGAGCTGAATGAGTTGGTTTAGTTTTGAATTTAAGGAGATATAGATATATTATAGTCAAACTCAGGCAGCAGCATCAGACTCGTCTAGTTTAAGAGAGCCTCAAGCAAGCCAAGAGTTTACAGGAGCAGTTTAGAGTAAAGCAGCTGTTTCCTCACTCGCTCGCTCATTTTTCTAGATTATTATTATAAACATGATAGTTTTATTCTCCTTCTTATAATTATTACACTTGCTTACCTTCACTCAAAAAATGTGAGGAGAAAAATAATCATAATAAAATTCAGCCCAGGATATACCTACGTAAGTAGTTTACCTACCACTTTGAATTTGACTGACTGACAGTATCTGCAAATATATTGGTTGGATTTGGAGTTAGATTTAGTAAAGACAAAAGCATAAAATAAAATACTGCACATTATCTACTACACTTATGCCAAAAGCTACTCAACAATGAAAAATATATTATGGAGACTGGTATTCGATACATACAAGAAGAATCACACACGGGTCCGTATGTCAGTCAACAAGAGAAAAAAAAACTAGTTAAGTAATTAAAAAGCTTGAAGGTAGCTATTTGATGTAATGTAATTGTATCAATGTGGTTGTGTTTGCAGTGTGGAACAAAATGAAAATTAAATACATGAGAAATACAAGAAGCATCTAATCAAACAACGAATGCTGGTTAATAGCTACACAATACTCCGCACAACTCATATCATCATCATATCATTCAAGTTCATGTAAGAAAAAAGCACATGCAAACGCAACTACGTTGTTTGTTAAAGTTTTGCTATACAGCTTGTTTCACTCCTTTTTATATTGCAAAGATTGTATATAGCTTATGGTAATCTTAGGCCTGCTAAAACTTGTTCAAAGTTTTTGAGTGCGCCTTTTATCCGTACAAGTTGGGTGAGTGCAAAAGTCAGTTAAAACATGTGTAGTTTTCATGAATACATTAGGAGCCTACATGGTCATCGGTTGTCTGCTGATAGTGGGCTTGTTTGTTTGCTCGCTGGCTCTACTTGTAAAATTCAACTTTGGTTGTTATACATATTATGCAATGAAAGCCAACTTTTTTTTTGGATCCAAGACCATTTTCATGATGATGACAATCCTGATGACAAGTTTCAGGCAAGAGCATGATGAGGGTTGGCTTTTGGACAATAAAAAAGGAAGAGACGGATTAAACTTTATCTATCATTTACGGAGGGTAATGGAACGCGGTATTGATTAGAACATGCTTTTCTCTTACAAGAGCATCCATATAACATCAAGATGGGAAAATTTAGAATTATTGATTTGACTCATTTAATAGCCCCTTTTATGTGTATTGGTGAGGTTGGGTTGTTGTTTTGTTCTTCAAAAGAGCATTTCCAAAATGCCGTAAAATAGAAATTGTCAGCTAAAACCAAGTTAGTTCATGGTTATCATAAAAATAAGGGATAAGATAAGGAGGCTAGGTTCTCCGTTTAATATCCGTATTTATAAGAGCGTGTTATCATCGGATACCGATCTCGTCGTACCGGTTTCATTATATACCTGTTTGGTTAAATGTACGTGTCTCGCCTTGCCCCAGAAGATTGCAACATCCCAACGCCAGTCTGTCCCTGGGTTGTTGCTCACAGTGTATTTTTATTATTGTCATTCTCATCAGATAAATTTTTGTCTACAACGCTGACTTGTGTAGAACAATCGAAAACGTTGCTTTTGGTATTACCATCGGGAGAAATTTGTTCAAGTTGATGCTGGAGTATATAATATGTACGTACATAAATGTAAATGGAATGGAAACAGTGATAAAGTATTAGGATCTCTTGTCTCGTTCACCGAGTATTGTTTAGTTTTTATAATAATAACATAAAAATACGGAGAAGGTTATACATATAAAGTGGAACGAGTGACTGACTTAACAAAAAAGCGATCAGTCAGCTCACAGGTCACATCACATCATGTGTCGAGTAGATTTTTATATCACTCTCATCGTCTTCCTTCCTCCTTCGATTTATTTCGATTGTCCCTTGGTGTTAGTCTGCTGTCGCCTCTTCGTCGTCGTCGAGAGTTGACTGGGAACTCGACTCTGTGTGAGTTTGTGAGCGTCCCTGTCTCCAAGTCTCCAAAGTCGTCGCTGGTTTCACTTGTCATTTATCTTGGCTACACTTTTATAACAGTACCTATACTACCTACCTGACTGGAGGAAGTGGAAAGAGATGGATAGGCTGGGAGAAGAACAAAATGCCAAATGTTACAAGAACCAACTACGCATGTACATATACATACATTCATGCGTGTCTTGTCTTCCTCCGAGGAAGCCTGATAGATTGGGTATTATTCTTGCTCGTAAGTCCTGGAGTTGTTCTTGTTCATCATGATACTACTCTCTCTGTCGTTCCAGTGAGATCTCTTAAGACCACTTGTCCTTTGCATACTCGTGATAAAAAAAAGGTGAGGTGAAGTTCTCCTCTCTGTTTTTATATTTCAAGGATGAACCTGCACAGAGACAAATGGAGCTCCCTTCATCACATCAGAATTGCTGAGGCAAACTGTAAAAAAACAATGTAGTTGATAAGGAAAAAGAGATCTCCCCTGAGATTCCAATAAAAATGAGACAAGTTATAAGAAGGAGGATAGGAAACACATTGAGTTGGTAATAATGCAATGTAGCAATCCACTGAAAAACACACACAATTTATTTCCTTAAGCATCGTTTTCTCTTCCGACAGTTTTCTAGCTGCAGCAAGCTCCAGGGCCTGGCTGTGACTTTGTTAAAATGAAGTAATAACAATAGTGGTTATCTCATCTGGTTATAGGTTGAAGTTGAATGGGAGCACACATCATCATCATCATCCAGAAATTAACTTTTATTTCCTTTATGATATGTAATGATGATTATGATGATTCATATTCCTCCTTTTTATGTTTCCACTTCTTTTTATTTATTCTTTTCCCTCTGCCAACTCCATTTTCCGTCGTTCTGCTCCGGCTGAGATATGCATGAATTTACAATAAATTTTTTCCCGAGTTGGTCATTATTACATATTTTTGTGGTGTATAACGATCTTGATCAATCCCACCTTGTTACATGTTTGATGCTCTGTTTTAATCATATTTTTTCAAACAACATCAACGGCGGTCAGTGTACGCATAATGTAATGTAGTTCAGATGAAAAGAATGTTCATTTTGCAAAAAAAAAAAAATCTTCCATTTATCAGACAAGGAGTTAAATATCAGTATTAAGTTGTAAGAATAATTGCTTGAACATTATTATTGTTATTGCCAAAAGGTACACATGTACATTTTAATGTGAGCCCAAGGAGAGGAGAGTGATATAGACATATCAAAGAACAAGAATGATATTTAACACGCAGTTTGGAAGAGAGAGAGAATGAAAGACATTGTGTAGAATATCATTTAATCCTGCTGCTCTATATGAAAATGATGTACAATCATAAGGGAAGTGCTCATTACTAGTTATAATCATAATTAGCCATGTTTATTTAATCCGCATATAAATGGTTCACATTACCTCGATTCAGATCCTCAGCCTGATAATCATCATCTTTCCGAGTACGAGTATAAAAAGACACAGGCTTCTTGATAGAGAGCTCATGCTCTTCTACTCCTGCTGCTGTGAAGCTGTAATATCCTCTTCACACAGAGAACAAGTATTATTATTAATAACGGCAAGAAGAGTTGAGAGTGAGTCTAGCTTTTTGTTAAAGCAGCTGTGTAACACTAATAATTATAGAAAACTAGACACACAGAGAGGAGCAGCAAGGCAATAATGATCATAACGAGAATATCAGTTTTATATCTAAACATTTTTAGGTGCATTTAACGAGCATATTTGTTTGCAGAAGCAGAAACAACACGATCCGAACTCTGTTTCTCTATGGGAAGTAGTAATTTCTTATGATGATGATGAGGAGGAGCAGGAGAGTTTAGGTGAGGCACAAAAGAGAGTATGGTATGCAAAAGTATGAAGAAACTGAGATGGAGCGAGTGACTGAAAAGATGGCAATAAAAATTCATCCGTGAATTAATGGGCTGTGGCTATTGCTCACTCATTTTTGTTTGGTATTATTAGTTTTATGCATTTTTGCTACCGTTCACTCCAGCATAAGTAGTGGGTATGGGGTTGCAGCTCAGAATTATGATGTAATTTTCATGTTTATGTAGTTTTACACACATTGGGTCTCATTTTTATGTCCTGCTCAATACCTTCTCCTGCAAGGCTAAGGCTGTTGATCTCACATACATATAACATGAGTACTACTCAAGTACAGAGTGACTGGCCATTTGAAATTAGTGATGAGGCTGTTGGGCGTTACGCTACCTTGTTTCCAATTTGAGATTTTATACAGAAAATCCTCAGCCAACGATGGTATTGTTGCGTTGTGGAATAAAAATGCAGAAAAATATGACTAGTTACTGACAGCAGGTTGCTTGATAAGACATTTGTAAGCAATCAAATCAAATGGAATCAGGGACGGCCAGACATGCGCAAATAGCATACGAGCAAGTACACTTTATTCGCTCAACGAGGCAATAATGGATTTATGTTTATCGGTAACATTGTTTCTTAATTTAATGGCAAGGAGCCTGAAACGATTTCAATGTTATGAACGTGTTTTCTACTTTTATGACCAAAAACTTCCCATGTTACTCCATAATCTTCTGTGTTGGATAATGTGTAGTATACAGCATTTGAGGAAAATCGTATGTATTTAGCGTAGATGTTACTTTGCATTTTTAATGCGTATTAATTCTGCGCCACTCAGTTTTAATATTTAAGGAAAATAAATATATTTGTGCAGTAGGTAGCTTAATAAATTGTTTACGTCATGAGCAGTAAAATTTTCTAATACGAAAAACTATGTATTAATAAACTACGTATGAAACGGAAGTTCATTTCATCCGATCCAGTCTCGCCTCGGTTTGGTGAACCATTACGAGCAAAATAAACACATTTAAACCGTAAATCCTCCGTATTTTGCTTTTGAATCAAGAATTATATGCTAGAACCTCTTAAGTTGAGTTAACACAACGGGAGGCCTGTTATAAACACAATAGAATATGTTGTTTAACTCACCTAATTGTCTTATAATGACACAGGTTATGAGTTCACTACAAAAGCTATATACACATCCACCAATATCAACATGACGTCTCGTCTCGTCTCCTCTTCTAACAAGAAAACGAGCTGTTGGATATCACTTATGTGTTTTTTTAGCTCCTCCGATTAAAACTACCTGCAAGTAATTTTGTGTAGCTCTTCTAATTACTTTTCTGTGAAACAGATCGTACCCTATAAAAAAATTAAATTAAGGCATAAAGGCATCTCGCCCCCTTTTTAGCAGGGAAGTAACAAAATTAAGCAATAATTTGACAGGATGTAAAATAATGTGGTTAAAGACAGATAAAAAAATATTAAGAGTGAGAGAGTATATTTTTAATAATAAAAATGGCAAAGAACGAGATTGAGCACCATTAACCACTGCCGCATTTCATTTTCATGCAATTGATATGATTGTAACAAGAGTTGAAGTCTCACTCACACTCAACGAGCCAAAAGAAAGATTTTTATTGCCAATTAAGGAAGTGGATTTTTAAGTTACGACGAGGGAGCTCCAACTTCACACAATGCGAGTAGGTATACAGGAGAATCGTGGGTATATCCATTTCCATTTCCATATAGATGTAAATAAGTGATAGAAAACAGGCAAAAGGGGTTTCTCTCCTCACTTGAAGAAAGATTCCATTCCAGCAACGAAGAACCAGCTGTAAACAGCATCCAACATATATATAATATGCATCCTTGCGTGGGTACATAATACTTTTGTATCTTATTCTTCGTCTTTCTCATTCAGTTTCTTTCGAGGCGTAACATTTAAGACTTTTCAGTTAGTTGGTTAGAACACAAGAAGAACAAAGTACCTACCTATCTTATTTACCTAGAGTTTTTCATCTGAGCTGACACTCAACATTCACTCAGTTTTTATGTGCGTAGTCATCATTTTATTGTGCAAATGGGAATGGATAAACTACGCTATAGACTATCTATATGGTAAAAAAACATGATGCGACGAATCCACTCCGAGTCAAAAAGGAAGAGGATGGTGGTGGTGGAGTGGAATGGAGTGAGCGAACCAAATCACAATATTAGATTTTTTTGTAGCTAAAACGTTGGAAAAGAAAAAGAGTCTCATTTGCCTACCAAAACCAACCAACACAGTAATATTCCATTATGATTCTACCACGACGAGTGAGAGAGGAAAAATCTCTGAAATGAAAAAAAAATATATATTTTTATTACCTTATTTCCCTTATACATATTTATATATACTGGGTCTACAGCTACAACGACTACTCTGTCGTTTAATAATGAATATTATGAGTTTGGAGGAAGGAACAGGGAAAGGAAAATGAAACAAGCTTTTATGTAACAATGTGGAAAAATGGCCGCTGGGATTTTTTCCATTTAACATAACGTGAATAGTAATAATGTCTGTAGCATCAACATTTTAATTAATAATAAGCAGCTGCTTGAGGATCAGAGGATGTACCCACCACCTCACCGCGTACAATGTATACTTTTGCATAATGGTTCTAGTTATTGTATTAAATTAAAAGGGCAATGAGAGAACAATACTTGGAATTGACTGAGACAAGATTTTTGTGCCTCGAGAAATGTGATGCAATGCAAGTTATAGGTTGATATAAATGTAGGTAGAATATTCACCACGTGCAACATCCCTAATTTGGATGGCTTCTTTGACGTTAGGAAATCTGCAGTAACGTAGTTTAAAAATACTTTAATTAGGTTGGATTTGCATTGGAAGTTATATTTGTCTAAAGAAAAGGTAGCCACCGAGTAATAAATTTAATTGGCTAAAGATTGAGCTGAAAAAGGAAGAAATTGGATTGTTTAATATTTCCTTTTGAGGGAGAACTCAACTCTTCTAAATGAGTTGCATTTGTCATCATCCAGCCATCTCCTCTGTTTTAGGATATCCTTGACATTGACTAAATGACTCACAATCCAAAGTTGAATTTCTCTCCCTCCACTTTTCTCTCTTGTTCTTAAGGATCTCACTTCACATCACTCAATCAAATATTTAATTTGACAGTCAACAGAGAACAGAAAGGACTCTGGAGTGCAAGGAGTAGTGCACTGCATACAAAATCCGGTTCGATGAATATAATGCCCATAAAGCGCAATGCCGTGTTTAATGTGTGTGTACGCATTTTCATTCATGAACTGAATAGTATTATGATATAAAGGACATATGGCAAATAGTTCTCGTGCCTGTTTTCTCCGCTGTTGACGAGCTTAATTTTTTTGTTGAAGAACAGGAACAAATGCAACCAAGCAAAGTGATGCGGATAAAATAAGATGAGATGCGACTTTTATCTTAAATTCTCATAGGATATTTCTGATACTTGTTGAGTGAATGAAATTGAAATGAGTCAAGGAGTAGCAGCGTAGAAGAGGGTTGTTTGCTCCTTGTTTTTTTTCTCTCAAGTGTTGTCTTGTCTTGTTGAATGTATGGAGAACTCCGTTTTGGAATTGGAAATGGCACTATAACCAAACCAAGCTCTAGTTTAAAACAAGGCGGAGCAGCGGAAAGATTTTTGGCTGGGTTGACGTAAGCAAGCAAGTTGTGTGCATCTCTCTCTCTCTCTACTGAAACTACGCATAAGATTGAAATTCCACAAGAAAAAAGGGGACGAGCACAATCCAATTAAGAGATTTTCCAAATGTATCTTGAGGGAGACAAAAATGACTTTGAGAGCAGCCTTGACTCGCTTAAACTGAGTTGAGCCTTGTTTATTTGAGGCAGCCAGGATAGCAGCGGACATCCTACGAGATAAGGTTGAGAAGTTGGTTTGAAATAAAAGAGAAAAAGTAACAATTTTTGTTTGTTTAGCAACTGAATCCATAACTTAACAGACCATTGAGACCAACTACCCAAGTCAGTTGATCCTTTTTTCCTATATTTTGCATGGGTGTACGTGCCGTACCGGATTTTCATTTTAAATACGACTTCATTTCAGCCTCCATCCCATTTCAAACGAGCCCCAAGGAAATAAACATGTATATAAGCGCATAAGTGGCAGGGGAAACGCTGGTTTTTAAAGTGTTCAAAACAGCCAAGGCGTTAGGGTTATTTATGAGCTGAAAAATGCAGAATAAGTAATGGATATGGGACGAGCCTGTTAGTTAACCGAAAGTCAATATTTTGACAACCTCTCCAGCCTCCAACCAATAGTTTTTCTTATCCAGTCCAAGCTAGTTCCTTTGAAATGGCCATGACTGACTCTAATTCATTTTGAGAGTGTGTGACGTGATTTATCTGGTTGTTGTACAAATTCCGCTTTGAAATTTCGTCAATTAAATCTGGAAAATGATAAAGTGTTTATTTTTAAAGACATTCATCCTTCAAGACGCTCAATAAAAATGGTGCTGATGACTGAGAAAATAAATGGGATGAAGTTGATGATGATTGGCCTAAATACTTTGAAATATTAAGTGTTTTCTTTTCTGCACTTTATAATCCAACCGCCACTTAAGCTAAAGTTGCTGAGGTTTCTCTCACAGAAGAGTGAAAAGATATGAATGTAATGCAATGTGGTGGTGAGTTTGGAAGGCTGAAAGCCCCTTGAGAATTATAAGGGAAGAGGAGAGAAGCCGATAAGAACTATACAAGCTTTAGCTTTTCGTAAGCTCGTTTCCCTTCCCCTTTTACTCAAGTTTTCTCAAGAGCATTCTTCTTCCCATCAGTCCAATGTGTTTTCCAAACATCTCACACACCATCATAATAATAGTATCGATAAAAAAACTTTTTAAATGATGAAAAATGAGCATGATATCGCTCTTGACATTGAGGCAAAAATCAGTGGAACATCAGACGTGATAAAATGGGAAGACTGGAACTCTTTGGTATGAAAGTCTTAACGCCGTAATACATTACATTGAAAATATGATTAAATTTAATTTCTCATAGATCAATTGGAAATGAATTTGGTTTACAGTAGCATACTTGGTATAAGACTTAGAAATGCATTGAAATTGGTTAGAAAAAATTACATTAAACGACAATTCTTTTGACGGATCATAATCAGATAACTATCCAAAACACAACTTAAAGCATCCAGTCAATGTACATACAAAACTGCACAAACTGGAACATATGTAACTTACCTCCTTCCAAGCATTAGCTATCATGTTTTCGATTATTATGTTTCAATATTCAAACTTTTGAGGAAGCAACCATTAAGAATGGCATTTGTGGGTTCGGTTTGGACTACTTACCTTGTACTTTCCAAATCCAATTCGAAATAACATTGCATATGTATAACATATAGCATTCATGTTCATGTCCTTTCTCTGCTTGTGAACATAATCGTGAACTCAACAAAAAATGTTTTGGTTATAAAAAAAAGTAGCAACTGAGTGAGTATATATTGGACAAGAATGTTTTCTCTCCAAACCAAACACTCTCTTTCTCTTTTATGCTTGTATAAATCGAAAGTGAGCACGCAAAGAAATAATAGTTTCTGCGTGTGGAGAAACCAACCGAAAAAAAATTGGAGAATAATCCTTGAAAATGTGGTGCTATGCTCGATCCACTCTAGAAATATACTTATAAATGCCATGATGCCATGCTATGGTTGTAGACACGCGCTTTCATGTGATGGTGATTGTGAGCTTTGAATAAGTTCATGGTGTCAAACAGAAAGCAGTTGAGATCTATATTATAGAGGTTATACAAGGGCTTAACTACAGACATGTCTTTACAAGAAGGAGCACAATAAACTACAACTTCAGAATGGTAAAATAAATGGAAATAAAAAGGAAAGGAAAGAGTGTTTTCTCATTTGTTTCCTGCTGTTTACTTTCTCTTTACTTGTTCCGGAGGTATAGTTTCGCTATGCGTGTATGCCTGTCAGTCAGTTAGATTTAAAAGGTTGCGAAATTTTGCATGAGTTCATGAAATGAATGCCAAAAGGTGCAATATGTTCATTAAAATACGTAATGTTGAGTTTTACCAAAAAAATAACTAAAATCTTTGTGACGAATGAAGCTTTTAATGTATCATTCTCTCCCTTTTCTTTACTCTCTAGGGTGGAGGATTACCAGACATGAAGGACGGAGGATTGGGTCCGAGTGGCTGGGGTTATCCCTCAATGTATCATCCTTACGACCCGGGATTTGCAGCGGCAGCCGCTGCTGCAGCTGCTGCGTACCCTTTCAACGGGTAAGAAAAGAAACAAAAATTGATAAATTTTTTTTCTCTCTCTCTCTTTCTTTTGATTATGATCGATGTGATGTGACTGTGTACATTACATCCATTTATACTTTATACTGGGCTGCTCTAGCCCCAATTTTTGACCACCCTTTTTGGTTGGTGGTCAGCCGAAGAAAAGACGCTGAATTATTTATTGCCTCATTTCTTTACCGACCAGTTTCAGCCAAAGATAATGCTTAAACTCGACGTCGACTTTCCCTCCGTGAAACAACTCAGGAGGACGGAAAAATTTGTGTCTTATCGATAAAACTGTGTGGCTCCTAATGTTATTTTTATTATCATATTTGAAAGAGGCGTATAAACAAAAATCAGGATATCGGATCGCTCGCTACCACGCTAGAAAGTTGAATATCCTTGTTCTTTCTCGTGTCATACACAAATACAAGGAGTTCAGCCTTGTTACCAATAGTGGCTGCTCCTTTTCTTGCAATAAATATGAATCGCATTCCAATCCAATTCACTTTGCTCCCAATGGCTTATCAAGATGGGTTTCGGAAGCAAGGTTTTTACTCACTTGGGAGAAAAACAAACAGGTATATAAAAAAAGCTAAATAGCAATCAATCTAATATATACCGCTGGACTCTACGAGTATAGTTATCTTGAAACAACATAATCATAATGTTGATTGAATATGTTTGTACTTTTGCCATATAGCTCTGCGCCAGCACTTTGCTTTTGATACTAAAATGTTAGGTTACATTGCAACACATCCATTTACACAAATGTACAAAGTAGGAGCTTGAACAAACAAGATAGGTAGCTACAATGCTCATATATTACATTAGCCACACTGCTTAAAATATTGACAAGCTCCTTTTTTCCTCCCTTAAACAGACATAATTATGATCAATGAGTTTGCTCCTTCTATTCATAAAAGTTTATGGTATTGAGAAGCCAGAGCGCCTAAACAAACACTAGAGTTTGTTTGTCCACTGGGCATTTATAGTAGTTGGCTCACAATCACAATAATATTTCCTGCCGACTCCTTTTCTACCCAGGCATATCTAAAGCAAAAGGGGTTTCTCTTGTTTGTTGTGTGTTTGACGGTAATAATAATAAGCATAAGCGGAGAAATATATATATGTGTTTCAATTCTTCACGGTTTTTGTGGCTCGTGAATGTATATGTCCCTCTCCAAAACCGTAGGGTTGTCAAACGGTGGGTGAATAAATTTCACAGCATATCTCCCTTGTCCAACAAAAACTTCAGCACTGTATATTTTCCCATTTATTATGCGTTTTTCTTGCTCCACACGAAAACATTGTTGGTGAGGTTGACATACGCATCGGAGTTGTAGTCCAAGAACAGAACACAAATGTGGTAGAGACATGGCAAGCGCTTATCGCATACACTCATGTCATACATACTCCTCATATGACAATGTCTCCTCCTGAATATATGAGACTGCACGTGTTATTAATGGAGAGATGCATAACATACTACTTACTACTGGATGGGGCAACGGACTAGAGTATTATGCATAATGTGTGCTGTCAAAAGTTGCGGTGGTGGTGGTGTAAAACTTTAAACTTTTACTTCAAGTTCGATGTTGTTGGTCGCTTTTGGCTTTGGCTCTAACATCGCATGTCTGTGAGGTTATTGATAGAGCAATTTTCTATGCAATATTCAATGTTACATTCGGAATACAAGACAGGAATACACATGTTTTCATTTTTGAGTTTAGTTTCAAAGCCATATAGTTGAAGGTCTACACTGAAATAGTCCGTTTTCATTCATTATGGCAGTTGCAAATGAAATGCATGTCTTTAAATTTTAACTTTCAACTTTTAATAATTTTTTTAAAACCTCCTGTGCTATCCTCCCTTTCTTTTTAAATAAAACTGGTAATTAGGAGAAACGACTAACCTTCCAAACATTCGAATGTTTGTTGAAGACATAAATATGTGCGGTTTACCGCCGGAATTCCATTCCTGAGTGATTTATATATTTGCTCGGGCTCCCACAATCCTACTATTTGTATCTCGAATTGGGATTGGAAGTTGTAAAAGCATGTGGTGGTGTGTTATTCTAACATAAACGCGTTTATCGGTAGGTTACATTATTCCATGGCTGAATTTGCTTGGCAAATAAATACATTCATTACAACCACAAATATGTTTGCTTAAAACAAAAATACCAGGAGTCGGAAAGAAATACTTTCTTGGTTTACATATGTTGTGACACTCCACCCATATGTAATACTACACTTTCTAGAGCATGTTATCAATTTCATTCCTTTTTACCATGTGTATTTACATATGTAGAATTTGGGGCTGTGCAGATTGCTCACATGTTCGAAAATCAGTTCACAAAATGAGCAGAAGCCAACGCCATGCTACCATAAATTTCAAATTTGAAACTGGGTGCTGCTGGGCTCATGTTTTACTCGTATGTATGTTCCCTTTCCTTGTCAGAGTCAAGTGTATGCGTGTAAGAAAAGTTGAGACAATTTTCTTGGCTTCTTATATAGTTTTATATCCGGAGCAATTCACTTTTGTATATTTGTACCAGTAGAGAGGAATTCGAGCCTAATAACTTCCCTTGGGTTTCATGTCTCTTTCGACCCGACAATATTATATTCAGCACTGCTACTACTCCATTTGGTTTGCCACCCGTAATAAATAAACAAGATGTATGAGCTCACGAGCGTTATTTTTACAATGTGCAATTTACAACTTCACCTTTCATCCTCGCGGAGAAGAAAGGAATGTAAAAATACTGTGCTCAAAGGTAAAAGTAAAAGACAAGCAAGAAACAGAAACAGATTGTAGTTTTGTAGCAATATTGAAGGAACACAACAGAGAACAAACAAACTCATGTAGTCAGTGTTATAACCAATTATTTATTGTTCAAATATGTGTGTGGTAGCTTGGCTAGTTGAGAGCAAATTAATTATTTCTTCCAAAAAGTAATTGAGCTCTGCATAATATTTTGTATAAAGTTCAAGAAAACGCATTCCACTTCGGATGTTGACTGCTTGTGAATTTGATCATTTTTTTATGTTCTTAATGGGCAGACCACCAGCAAAAATTATATATTAGACAACCATTAAGATATACTGATTAAAGCATTAAAACCGTCCTTCTTCCTCTCCTTTATGATATAGTTTGGCAAGCAGTCTTGTTGATGACTTTGCAAACATCATAATTCTTGGGTTTTGTTACGTGTGTACATTTATTACGCGTAATTCATTACATGAAGTAATCAAAACCTCTGTGATATGAGTAACGAGCAAAAATATCTACATGACAAGTTTAGCTCTCTGACCATATCATTATGGTTGAGAGTTGGACGTGGAGCTCAGGTCCAGAAATAGGAAGGTATTTAGCAATCGCTATAAATATATGAGTTTTCTACAAGCCAGACACCCTGTTGTGCTCCAAATGTTGAGCGGAATATTTATTTATCTGATTTAATTCCATGTTCACAAAACCATTGAGAAACTTGTTGGAATTTTGAAATTAACCGCAGGAGCTCAAAAGGGTATCTCTAATAAATAATTGCAAAAAAGTCAGAACCAAGTGGAGGAGTGCAGTCTCGGGAAAATATTAGGTTGAGATCAGTAAGCCTGTGTAAAACACATGTAGAGAGATAGTATTTACAGGGGGCAAATGTTTCACCATTGTAGACATGAAGATTCTCTTGTCGTACAACTTTTATTACTCCCACCACCACCACCTCACTTTTTTTAAATTGACGTAACTAACTACCTACATTGAATACTTTAAATATTATTTCTTCCCTATGCTCTTGGTTGTGAATATGTAGGTAAATGGTGTGATGATAATGATGATCATGTTTTGCTACGATTTTGGCATGTGTGTGCCAATTTCTCCAAGTCATCTTGTCTGACCCCTTCAGGTCGGTCGTTTCTCATTGGAAGGAATGTGTTTTCGTCTCTTTGCTGTCGTGCTGCGCCATTACATAAATCCTGGGTACATTGTGATAACATTATCCCACAGATTCGAAGTTGTATTGACTGGGCCATGTGTTGAGCTAATAAAGATGGGTATAACTCAACTTTGTAGTCTTTTTTGACATTTACGAATTTCTCAAAACATTTACATGCTTCATTTAGTGTCAAATTTTCATTGGGATGGGGTTAGAATATGTCACCATTAATGAGATAAGGCTGAGTCGGGATGTGAAATGAATGGGTGGAAAAATTATCAGCTTGTAAATTAAAATCAGACTTTAGTCTCGAGATATGAAATGAATGAATGGGTTAAATCATCACGTTGCATTTTGTACAGAAAACTCACAAATAATTATAATTATTTTAGGCTATATTTAATCATCACTGGTAAGTTTTAATGGTTTAGAGGATGACGATTAATCTCCTTTACTGTAAATAAACGAATCGTACAAATCATTTGTTTAATGCGTCAAAACTATGCATATTAGAATTTGATGAAAATTTCCAAATTTCAAGATGTTCCTTCACCAAAAACTCCGAGTTGTAAACGCAAAAAAGAAGACATCAGTGATTAGTATATTTTTGTGGGGATCGATAAATTTCCCTAATGTAGCCATTTATATGAAGGAGAGAAAAATGGGATTTTAAATCGGTAGATTTTCTCCACCACGGATTTTTTCTTTTTCATTCCTCCTCTCTTGTTTGTAAACCGAGAGTGTTATGTGTAAACTTACTGTATACACAACACAATTTCCTCCAAACTTACACTTGATTCTATTCTGCTGTACATTACAACAACAACCAACATTTACATTACATGTTGCAATATAATATTATAGAAAAGTGTAAAATACGCGTGTTTTTTTCTTCTTCTTTCTTCCTCAAATCGATTTTCCCCGAGTGCGCATTCCCTTAATCTCTTCTTCTTCCCTCTTATATCTAATAATATTACACAATTTAGTCTAGTCGAATAAGAAACGGTATAAAAAAAGCGTTACATAATATACCTATCAAACTAATATGTCCCTCTACATTAACAACATTATAGCTAGTGGCACTACATTGGTTGGATTTTAAGGTGGCTTTTATGTTATTTAAAAAGGGGAAAAACAAGCAGAAGCGATTCTCTCTTCTTCGTAGCATATTAGAAACTAATGTATTCTTTCCCAAGCATATTAATAGCATTTCCAACGTGGAAGGGGTATAAATACATTACACTCTAACCTCATATATGGTGTGATATTATGTTGATATATGCGTTATTAAAAACTCTAGAAAAACGGAGAGAAAGAGTGCTTAAATAAGCATATTATTACAAGATGAAAAGTGGAAAACGGGGACCCTTTATTAGGTTACGTTACGCTAGATAACTTTTTACAGAGAAAAGACTCTCCATCCTTTTTGGTTTCTCATCTCCTTTCTCTGTATTTGCTAGAAGGTTCAGCTAATGCACTAAAAAATTTCACGCGCCACCAAAATTAACTTCCCCTCTCTTTCCTACTCCATTTCACACTTTTCCAGTTTTCACTCCACAGTCATTTATAATACAGTCTATTAAAAGAGTGGGGAAGGCTCAGAGAGAGAGAGAGAGATGATGATGATGATGATTCAAAAAGGGAAGGAGCTCTGAAGAGTCGCCGTGAGTTGAGTTGGTTTTTGGATTGGATGCGTACATGCATGTAGATATTATGATGATACTTACGGGATGGAACAAAGTAACGTACCGGCAGAAATTTAGTAAGAATCTGATACGCCACTTGCGGATATTTCTCTACCAACGCGCGTATACTTGATAATTCAGATGGGCGTTCTTTTCCTTAATATAATAGAAAAAAGACTCACCTTCATATTTAAAACGTGCCATATGAAAATGAATCCAGTTGGGTTGTTGATGCTACATATACATACATTCATAATGGAAAGAGGGGAAAAGTTTTGGTAGGAACAAAAGGAAACGGTATGGGTAGCGATAATATGATATTTTATGCATTAAAAAGGTAGGAGCATGCACTCACGTCATTCATAAATATATTCATTAGGCCCAGAAAATAATGTGTTAGAAATATATTCCTATATATGTAGATGCACGAGAGAGAAAATGGCGATGGAATTAATAATGACAACTGATTATATTCTTTCGGTCGCTCCTTCTGGAAACTTTGAGCGTACTCAAACTCGCAACTTGGGTTGATTTGAGCACGACAACTTCAACGATGGGATGGGACGAGTGTAGTAACCATTACCATCATCATGGTCATCATCACATTAACGCACCATTGATTTTTAATACGTAATGTAACCTAAGCGTGATGCTCCGTGTTGTGATGCCTTTTCTCATAATATAACCATTAATACTTACTTTTTGATAGCAGTATACGTTTATGTCGTGTCCTCTTCGAGTGAGAGCTAAACGTTGGACAAAACTGCGTGGGAAAATGGGAGGATTGAATCGATAATTAAGCTTAGCATGAGAGAGAAGTAGCAAGAACCAAGTTAATAATGTTTACAACGTTGTCACATGACGCGGAGTTACATTACAAGTTTATGGCGTTAATTTAGAGCGCTCTAAAATGAGGCTAAAGTTTTGTTTTGCTGAACAATGTTACATTTACGGCCAGTTCATCATAAGCAAAATTTTATTGCTGTAAAACAAATGGCAAAAGTAATAATAATACTCTTGTGTATGAATAATATACATAACTACGCATGTATATCGTCATCCTCCTTAGTTTCCTCGGTTCGCGTTTGGTGTGGCATGTCGAAAATTACTGAGTTTAGCTCCAGATGTGCCACCTCATTCCCTCCGGTAGAGGAATGTATTTATTTGTAACAACATGAGAAACTCAAGGAATACATTTTGTTCTTACATGAGTTCCGCGAGAGACCTTTCCAGTCCAGACAATTGCTAGATTGCGATTGAAGTCAAACCCGTAATTTTCCAAGTCTTAAGACTTCAAAGGGAAGGAAATGAATTATTGAAACATTTGTCTATCATCATATACCTTTTGTCCACATGGCTCAATGTGTTATTATTACGAAGCTAAGCTACTTTACATACTTTCCCTTTTCTCAACTCATGCATGCATGCAAAAGACTAATAATTTACATGGGAAAATGCTCCGTTTCTCCATCAGTTTCGATATTCTATTGGCCCAAAAGTAATTATCAGAATTAATGTTTCACTACGGCCCAAAGGAAAGGAGAGGTTGAGGAAGAAGTAGAAAACTTTTAGCAGCCCCAAGCCTTTGCTGTTTTGTTGGGCTGAACAAATAGCAGGTGGTTCTAACAGCCGTGTATTCAGCTTGAATTCTAGTCAATAAAAGCTATTTTATTAGCAGTTGCAAAATAGTGTTAATTTTGCCAACAGCTAATCATCAGCTTACAAACTTCTTTTTAATGTTTTTGCCAAGTACAAACGCCGAACGAACATAAAACATTATTTGATTTTAAGACCACTAGCTCTTAGATAGCTTACATTTCTTTTGGTATTCACCAATCAGCAGCAGGCGTAAAAGTCCTTCAATATTTCCAAAAAATTGTAACACACTCGTTCTCTCAATAGCAGACAGGTGTAGTGCTCATAATAATATGTAATTTGGCTCTTTTTTCACCTGCTCTAAAAAAGAAGCAGTTTAGCAGCTCTTGTTGTTCATACATATTCAAAGAGAATAGGTGGTAGTAGTCTACTCCTAATACAAAACACAAGTTCAATATTGTATTCCTAAATCTGTACAGTCAAACAATAATTTTTACAGACGTATAAACATGCTCAGTTTTCTTCAGAATGTTCTAGTCATCATCATTTCGTCTTTGTGTGACTGCGAGAAAAAAGTGTTATTGGTAATTACTTGAACATGCAAATGGTATTGGATAAATGGTGTATAATGAGGTGGAAAAGTGCTTTTGTGACTGTGCATGACAGACATCTTGTTCGCGGCTCTAGTTAAAAAAGGCTGGTGATGATGATCATGATGATAATATAGCAATGCGATATTGTTGCTGTTGACTAAATGATGATGAAAGAGTTTAGCTCATTATTAAAATTGCTTTTCTTACTCATTCATCCCGTCCTTAAATTTTTAGTATTGACTCGGCTGCTACCACCATTGCCATACTTTTTCCCTTTAGATTTGCATCGGATTTGGATTGCATGCCATGACGGTGATGATTAGCACCATATACTACCTTCATTTCAACAATAAAGGAGTCTAGAGTCTTCTGAAGAAGCTATTGTTATGCATGCATGCATTTGAGCTCTTGTTACACATAATTTTTTCACACACAATATCATCACAATCATCTACATATCCAATCCAATTCAAATCCAACATAATCCCTATATATTATACATGTGTATTAAGTCCATCTCAGCTTTTCCTCACTTACTTACTGTCGACGAAGGACGGACAGATGCATGTGATGGGTGATGGTTTTGTTGAAATAGGAACTTTTTCTTGCAAGCAATATTGCCTTTACTTCTCATGACAAGAGGATCATGATGATCATGATGTGATGATAATCACGAACGTGAGCTGGTGAACTGGGAAACATGCCAAATGATTGTGAACTAAAAGCACAATTTAGCACAAAAGTTTTCTGCTCGCAAATTTAATGGTTTAGGGTCGAATTGTAATGTAATTTAATGTACATATTTATTAGGCTCTGGTCTCGTCTTGTCGTCAACAATTGGCTAAAAAATTATGATGGAATGAGTTTGGACGAAAAGAAGTTATTTTATTTCATTTCCATCATCTCATCATGTGAAAACTTGCTATATTACAACCATCCTTTTTTGCCCATGCATTTCATCATCGTATCGTTTTCGTGGTCGTGTCAATCATTTGTAAAAAGGTCTGTCTAGCTGGAGTTAATGCTGACTTTTATTTTCTTGACTCGGAGTTTTGTGTGTGAACAGCTGCTACTATGTGTGCTGCTACTGAAAAAATTGTAATATTATGTAAAATTTTAAACCACTTAGCTACACGCTCATCATGATATTATTATGATAGCATCACTAGCGTCCGATTTTTCTAAGCTGCATTGTATTGCATCCTTCCTGAAAAATTATTAGCCAACTCCATTTTTTTATTTCAATTCAAAACGAAGACGAAAACAGGAGGATAATTTGCATTTGCATTGCATGAGAAACATGAGCACCTACAACCTACATATCTTATCAAAATACGCATCATCATGATAACTATGTAAGTATCCTCTGTTTCTTTTGGTTTTGACGATGATGATTGTAATAACTTGTCTTGATAAATTAACCAACAATTTTTCGACTACTACATCAACCTGCGAGGCAAAACGGTGTACCTAATGTCTACGTGTAAATTACAAGGTTGGTGTTTATTACGCCAAGACAAAGACGGAAAGATAGATACATTTTGTACAGCATTTTTTTGCAAGCTGTCAGAAAAAGGGAGAAAAATCAAGTTAATTATGACCTTTTGCCACTGCCACTGTGCAAAAGTTTTTGTTTAACTCAACTGCCTCTCTCGTTTTTCATGTGGAATGGATTTTCAAAGATGAATTTTTTCCTTATTTAAAAATACGGTAGCCACCATGGCTGAACGATATGTCATGTTGCATTCGTTCTCAAGAAAAAAAATAGAGGCAATTAAGTTTTACAATACAAATCCTTTTTCAAAAAGAGTCGTGAGTTGATAGATGGGTAATCAAAGGTAATTGTAGTGTACACCAAAAAAGAAACATGTGTCTGAAGATTTTTGTAGATTTTCGTGCCATGTAGCCTCTCTAATTCGGATTAGCTAACGTAAAAAATTCCAAAGAAAAATATAGTCCTTCTCGGATTGAAATGAAAGGTGCAAATCTCAAATTACTTTTTGCTACCATTTTACTTCTCAGAACCCAAAACCCACACGAAGCAAAACTTCAGCTGAATCTGAAATCCAATAAATATGCTTTACACTCAGGTAAAGTCTAGTTCAACAAGAGATTAACAAAAGTAATTTAATTGGAATGGGATGGGTGGTGTGGGAAAAGTGGGAATTTGTTCCAAGACGTAATTTCATGTTTCGATCACCCAACCTATTGTCCAAGGTCACCGTTTTAATGGGCAGCAAAAATAAAATGAACAAAGAATGCTCAGGTGACAAGTTCTGTAATGAAGCTCTAATTAAAACAAAAAAGGAACGTCCATGTCCATGATCGTAAAATGGTAGCATTGTTTTAATCACCTTCAGAATTTCTTATCAAAAACATAAAAAAGACAAAGGTCTTGTTCAGCCGTTCCTTTTATCAAAAATTTTATTACGCTGCTGCTACTGATATGTATATCCCTCTAAGTGTAATATATAACTTCCTATAACAAGCTCGCATGCATCTTGCATCTATAGCGCTTCTGGCTATATTATATTAGATATATTTCATATCGCCTTTGGTCAAGTCACGTGTGTGGATATTCGTTTTTGAGCATGTTGCTGTTTGTAACCATATAACTTCTGAAACATGAAAAAGTTGTTCGTTTACACATTCTTAAAGTTTACATGAGTAGTAACACACACGGCCAGAAAACAAAAGCAGGCGAATCATCATCATATTTATCATCAATGCAAATGCATAGTGAATGTAACATGCACAGCTCGAGAAAAACATATTGCATGCTGGTAATAAGGGTCTGAAAAATTCGCATCGAACCATGTAATTATCTATTGTAATATGAGAGAAGAAGTTGGGATGATTTTTCCTCAAAACTATTTTTTTTCCTTTTATTTCTTGTGGCTCCTTCTGAATTTACATACGCTTCTATTGATATTAACGTAAATGCGAAATGCATCTTCTTCCCTTATAAACAAGAGTGTGTGTGCATGTTTCATGTGATGATGATGATGCATTATTATTACATTCAACATTGCCAACTAGCAAACAGAAGCCATTCCTGAGTTTGAGTATGAATGCTCCTGTCCTCTGATGATGATTGCGGACAGACAAAAATGTAAAGAGTTGGAAAACTGCAAACTAACACGAAATCATTAAAAAATAAGTAGATTATGCTTTCAAAGAGAGAGAGGTTTGGTGTTGGAAAACAATATATGCAAATTCGTGTTGTGCACCAAAGTTTATTGTTTCATGTAAAATAATACAAAAGAGTGGTGATTCAATTTTCTGTAATATATGCAGATAGAGGAGAGGGTCATTATAATTGGAGACAAGGAAAAAAGGTGTATGATATTGTGAAAAATGAGAAAAGCCACAAAAACAGGCTAAATTTTGTTCTCTCTTTCAGTTTTCATTAATATAATCACTTACTTTGCTCTCATCATCTATATTCTTCCTTGTGTCGTATCATGTTCAAGAAAATTAATCGTTGCATGCTTTTAATCACGAGCAGAACAGCAACTGTAGCAGTGGATTCTTTTTATCCTCCAAATGATCTCAATTAAACTGCTTCCCGTCACACTGCCTTCAAGAGCAAGCACCCATGAACATTGTAAACCATTAGCTGAAATGTTTTTTGCGCCTTAAATCCCTTTGAGTAGAATATTGCAAAATTGCATGATTTATTATAGTGCTCTATACTTTGTGTTCATGCACTTTTTATCAACAGCAGGGCTATTGTACCTGGTTATGAGCGGTGTGTAGCAATTTCTCGTTTCCATTTCAATTGTGTTTTTGATCATGAACAGCTTTGTCACGATTGGGTTTCTGATTGGTTCGGCTGCATTCTAATCTGCACTTCGACAACCATATTTTTTGCATGCAATTTAGTACAAAGTTGTACACTTCTCATTCATTCATGCGTGCTACCAAAATGGCTTAACTTGCAGAGAACGCGAACCCATTATCGCCTATCACGTTATTAGTTAAAGTGCATGTCATAATGTCGTCTTACAAACATCCATGTTAATGCAGAGGGATAATGGCTGCTATGAACAGTGCTAGTTTAGCACTTGCACGATAATCCATATCACACAAAAGTTGAGTGAGTGAGTATGTCACATAATGACAAAATGACTTTATTTCAACCACATGAAAACACCATCACACCACTTGACAATCATGATGATGGTGATAGGAATGGAGTGCAGTATATTAATGGGGAAAGAAAATGAGAGAAAGAATACATTTTTTTTGCATCAAGGCTTGCTGCAGTCAGCAACACCTTTCGGGAGTTGTGTAATGAATCATTTTTCCAGACCACAACTGACATTTCGCGAAAGCATATTTATCACCTAATTTTTATACATAATTGAACATAAACCTTCTTACGAAGTGCATGATTATTGTCGACGTCGTATAAATTTATACCCGTTTCCAATAATATTTGTAATGCAGTAGATGGGAACTTTCCTAAATGTAGTTTACTTTGCATTCATTCATTCCGTAAAACCGGATTTTAAGAGAAAAGTAGAAAATGATATCCCATCATCATTATAATTACGATAAATATAGAGCAGGGTTTTGATATTCAATTAAAATATTATAATAACCATCATCATCACAGGGTTAATCAATCGGTTGGGAGCAGGAGAAAAAAGGAGGTTGGATTCGAATGATGTAAATACACTCGACTAAAACGTGTGGTTTGTGAGCTGCAATGCAACTTACTGCAGCAATAGTTTATGTAATGTGCCGTCAGCCTTTTAAAGTGAATGATCACTTTGGGATTCAAAACAATGACTCGCTCCCAGCTCCAGGCATAGCGTTCTCCCTCCTCCTCACTTACTTGGCTACAACACAACCACAAGTTTTTTTGCTCAAGAGGAAGACAGAACACATGTGATTACAGCATATATCTGTTGTATCCATCTTTGCTGAAAATTTTCAAACGTGGATGATGATGATGACACATTGTATCTTTATCATATTGTATGGATGTTTGTTTATCAGCTAAATATTTCAATATTAATTCACTCTTTGCCCCCAAGGGAAGTAAATGGATATGATTCATTCACAAAAGTTCCCAGCCTCTTTGTCTTCCTCTTGATAATAGTAATGAGACGGATACTGATAATGTCCCTCTGTTGTAATAAGCTGCTGCAGTGAGCATTAAATGCATTAAACTTAATGTAGCCTAAAAGAATATGTTCTGTTTTGCACTGTTCGTTCCAGTTCAAAAATATTGGGGGAGTCCTGATCTGAATGATGGTGACAAAGGGTGTGAGCATCAGATCATCATGATGTGATCGTGTTGTCATTGCATTACAAAGCAAAAGTTAAAGGATGAGTGGAGGAGCAACGTAATAAAAAGCAGTTGAGCTTTTAGGAAATGTCTTATTGTGTGGCAAAAATAACCGATTGAGCAAAAATATGACATATAAAAAGCTGGGCAGATTATATAAAATAAAAGAACAAAAACCAAACGACAACCAGGGTTTCCTTCCCTCTTCAATCTTTCTCTCGTTTTCCCATTTTGGCTATGAAATGATGAGATTTAATGGGGGTGAGAAATGCATTTTACTTAGTTCATTGTGGAGGGTAGAAACCGAGAAGAGCGGAGGTCACAACGTATGAAATGGGGCTATAATGGAATAAGTGCATTAGGGCTCTCTCTCTCTCTCATTGTTGACGGTGGGAAACCAAGTGACACGAGTCACTGACTGTGGTGACGGGAGAGTTAAATAATAAGTTTATATGGATATAAATTCCGTCTTTTCTTCTCCTCGGGAAATGGTAAGTAGCTGGGAGGTAGTAGTACGCAAACCCTAAGCACTTTATATGGAACGGAGTGAAAAAGGCCATATATTTCTAAAGAAGTTTTGGGGTTGCTCTCCTTCTCTTGTCGTTTTCCTGCTGCTACCAACGACCACGATGTGAGAAAGAGTGACTACTGCTTGCTCTGGCAGTAATGTAATGTAAAATGTTAGCCCCATGAATAATGTCCAGTGATTTTGGCCTGGATTTTATATCCTCTTCTCGCTTCACTCTCCCTCTTTCCTTTTATTATTAATGTTTCACATTCAAACTGACTGACTGACTCAATTCAAACTGACTTTTTGGCTGGTTTTGGTTGAGGATTTAGATATAACGGAACGAATATCAATGTAATGTACAATTGAGGATTTTGTGGAGCTTTTGGATTTCGCATTGACTGTAATCCTCCAAGTGTTTCGAAACATTGAGCCTCATCCTTTTGTGTTTTTGTCTGGTTTTACAGATACTCCATGGACATGAATGGAAGTCGACGGAAGAATGCGACAAGGGAGACGACGAGCACGTTGAAAGCCTGGCTTGCAGAGCATAGGAAGAATCCGTACCCAACCAAAGGTGAAAAGATCATGTTGGCGATTATCACGAAAATGACATTGACACAAGTTTCCACCTGGTTTGCCAATGCGAGGAGACGGCTCAAGAAGGAAAATAAAATGACTTGGGAGCCAAGAAATCGTCCAGATGATGATGATGACGATGTGAACATATCCGATTCGGAAGTTGATACCAAGAAGGATGATCAAGGTAAATATTACATTCTCAACTCACCCATCTAATTACTTTCCACAAAACTGAGAACATTTTTCGACGTCGTAATTACACAAACTGATAATCAGTACCATTTTTCATTCATATTCGTTCTGCCCAAGGAGCAAATGAATTATAACAATCCTTTCTTTTCCATTTATTTGGCATTGAATTGAAGGAGCTGATAATAACACACGTAAAAATTTTTTACGACTCTTCAAATTGGCTCAGTTTTCTCGCAGTCACAACTTGCTTGTTTAGCTACAAGTTACAAGGGTATTAGACACTATCACCAAACGACTAGCACCACCGCGTATTCGTCTTCTTTTTTTTGCCGATTGTAGGTTCACTCTTCCTCGTTCAGTTCATTCATTATGAAATAGCAAACAGCGATGGCATGTGGAATTCATTTTATTTCATGCAATGAACCTCTCTCAAATTCAACTAACTACACTGTTTTATTAGTGTCTGGTGGTGCTATAGTAGTGCTAATAACATGGATACCATTTTGTGATACCATTTTATGATCCTTTAGCCAAGATCCTCCAACGATTTTAGGGCTATCGACACATATCAGTTGTGTAGTCAATAAATAACTATGAGAGAGAAGAAAAAAGATGGAAGGCAAGATGCAGGTGGTTCAGGGAATATAAAACAGTTTCCTTTTTCATACTGATTTGATAATTTTTGTGAATAAAAAATCTCAAAACGTTTTTTTGGAAAGGAAATGTTGCACTAAGGCAAGAATCTTTTCTTGTTTTATTACGTCTTGAGGGAGATTAGCCAACAATTTCAAAGCGCATACATATTTGTAAGTAGAGGTCGGTTTTCAGAATTGGATTGTTGACGGCGTGTATGTATTACAGCAAGAAAAACATGGCTGTCGTTAATTTCGCTTGGCAGAATGCATGAAAAGTTTTATAGACGTGATATTAGTAGCAAAAAGTATGAACACAGATTGAGACGCAAGATAGGAGCTTGATGAAGAAGAGAGGTGGAAGGTGGAATGTGTATTTACAAATGGCAAAAACGGTGGTTTGCTTTTGCTGTTCCCCAACTCATACATGCTTCATGTCCATACGCTCCCATTTAGCCTCCAATAAACATTTTTATGTCGTTTTTCATGAGGATCATTACATGAGTAGAAACAGGAGGAGAAACACTATGTTATGTAGTCTATGTGCACATTAAAAACGGCAAGACATTCAAAATGTCACGGTGCATTTATTTGTTAGACACTTGCTTTTTCATGGTGGAGGCAGTATATTTGCATAATAAAATAATATCTTATGGACGTTTTGCATGTCCAATGCAGCGTAAAGTACAAATGAAGCATTTTGTATTCTAAAAAAATGTACTACTCAAGTTGACACGAAATTATGACGCTGTTAAAAAAATATATATTGATCACCTGCTATTTTATGAAACAACATGTTTTTTTTCATTTGGGAATGTCATTTTATTCATTTTCACAGATAACGAGAGGCTGAGCAGCAGTACAAACAGTCATCATGTCCACGGGAAGTCCTCACCTACGGAGTCAAGTTGTAGTGATGTGAGCAAGGAGGGCGCGTCATCGACACCTAATCAAAAGCCTAGAATCTGGTCCGTCGCCGATTTGGCTAATGACACAGGGCCCGGTGCTGAGTCCGGTAGTCATCATCATCACCACTCAAGTAATCACCACAATAATAATCATCACCACCACCATAATCATCACAGTAGTAGTGGTAGTAGTAGTGGGAGCAGCAGTGGTAGTCACCCACCTCCAGGTTCCGCTGCGGCGGCGGCGGCTGCCGCGGCAGCAGCAGCATTTCTCCACAATCCTCATTTGAGAAACAACAGCCTCAACCACCACCACCCCCACCATCTTCAACAACTTCATCATCACGCCAGCAGCAATCATCACCCAAGCAGTCTACCTGGCTCTGCCTTTAGTCCTCTGAGCAGATCATCACATTCCGAGGCGCTTTACAGAGGGCTTTACCCTCTCCCTCATCCCGCAGCCTACCACTCATCCACTGCTGACAATCCGTAGTAAAAAATGAGGATGAAGAAGAAAGAATCTTTCTAAATATAATAATATTATCATCATATATTTCTCTAAGAATCTCTATAGCCGCTAGCAGCTAAGCCACAGTCCGTAATTATCAAGTAACGTGTCAGTGCAGTAGAAACTACATACATAAAAATATATTTGTCAGTGAGAAAAACAGTTTATACAGTGCTCCTCGTCTTTTAATGAAGATTAGCTGAGGAAAATGTGTGAATAAGTGACTGGTGTTGGGCTCGTGAAATATGAAACATCGAGGTTGCTTCATCACATCTGCAAACAAGGAGAGCTCTCCTCTCAATCTTCATTTGTTTCCCCTCTCTAATATTCTATTCAACTCCAAAAAACCTCTGCCGTCACGACACGACTTTCCTTCTCGGAGAAGAAAGAGGATTGCAATATTTTGGAGTGGAATACTTTAGTTTGTTTCCCCAACCCAACTCCATGAATCAAAAAATGATAATATAAACCTTATAGTTATATTATACAAAAATACAAAGCAAAAAATTATATTCGTAAACGAATTATTATTATCATGGTCAACATTCATACATTACTTATATCATCCAAGCCAAGCCACACATCAGAAACAAAATCAGGATAATATATTATTAATAATATCGTTCGTATTTCGTATCGTGCGTTCACCGTTCATGATAATAATAATATTATGAGCGTATCGTACAACAATGTAATGAACTTACGTGGAATACTTAAACAATGTTATGTATTGATGATGGTGAAATGAATATACCGGATTATAATGTACGTACAATTCATTTCTTTTCTCAGAAAGAATGGAAAAAATCTATTATATTAAATTAAATGTAAGGACGAAATACAGAAAAGGGCATCTTTCTACATTATGATGAAATGATGATGATGGTATCTCAAAAAAGTCCGACGCTGTCAATGATGAGCATTGTGATTTACGTTCTTTAGCAGTATTAATTATCTATTGTATGTGTACAGCAATAAAAATCAACTCATTTATTACACTTAGTACATGATATTTATAGCTTGTTGCTTTTATTCTCAACATTTTCACCCGTTTTGGCAATGCGAGGAATGTACCATCATAATAATAATGTAATCAAGATGGCTTTTCCAATCTCCACTCCATTTTGGCTATCCTCAGAAGAAGAAGAACGAACCGCATTTGGCTACTTGACTTGGCATCTTTGACGAAATAGGAAAGAAATGATCATTATGATTTGTACAGATTGTACATACTACACGCTGTAAACTATCGGGATGCAGAGTCATTCGCAAGCAGATAAACAAGAGGTAAACGTGCACTGAATTGCATGTAGCCGCATCAATTCATTTTATTGAATCTGACAACCATTTTCCTTTTTGAGTACGTGAATTTGATAATCTGCACATTGCATAATTCACATAAATACCTTTCCTGCCAGGATTAATTTAAAACTGTACATTGAATAATATGGTGAGGATGATAAAGATATAATCTCATATGCACACATGTCATGCTCCCCACTTCCATTTTCATCACAAACGCACTCCATCATCATAAAATTCCTTCACGTATAAATAATACATCTTTATTACAAACACCAACGCCAACAAAAGAAAAATAGTATGTTTAAATTATTATGATATTAAACTTTTTTAATTTGGTTCACATAATGGCGTAAATACCTAACATTATTTTTATAATATGAAGATGTGAACAAGCATTTACTTTACAGGGAGCATAATAATTTAGCGAAAAAACAGTAAATAATGCAGTTCTACAAGCATGAAATGCTTGATGCATCCATATATGATGATTATGATATGATATATGTATTATGCATCAGAGCTCGAGGGGACATGCTCATGTCAACGAACACGAATAACGAAAGGCTGTGTATTAACTCATCAAATTCTGAGCAAAAAGTCGCAAATACCAATTCCATGTGCGGTGGCAGAAAACAAGGGAAGAGGAGGTAGGCAGCTTGAAAGATTTTGTTACATGTATATGTACTACATTATTGCAACAAATCAAGCAAAATAGCTATTTTGAAGGACGAACTATGCGCATAGCTTCTTTAATTCAATGTTGAACTCAGCTCACAATTTTTTTCTCATCACATCACTTGTAGTAATCATGTGGCTGCGGGAAACACTCTAGTATTATTCTGTTTGTCAAACAAATTTTGAAGAAATTAACCGCATAAAATACATAGACGTCCTGGGGAGAGAAGTGATTAAATGAACCGGTACAACTCGTTTCCTTCTTTTTTCACGTAAAAATATTGTTTGACGATGATCTGCCAGCTACTTTTTCCCTCAACGTGTCCACGTCCATCACATCACCCACCAAAATATTATTCAAGGTAGACAACGCTAAAATGAAATTAAATGCAACTTTTTTTATGCTAAATTGTTATTCAAGCTGGGTAATATGCACATTAACCAGGGTTAATATGTTGTTGGTCGTTATATAAGGTTGGGTAATGTGGTATCATGTCAAGTCACGCTCACACAGCTCTCATGTCGACTCGATACTGTTTGACACCTTGAGATTGAGCTCAAATGTAAATGCTGATGATGATCATGATATTTTGTACTTTATGTACATGTTGACGCTTTCAATTCGCTCAAACATTTTTGTGTGAACAAAACTCAACTATTGACGTAAATATACATACGCAGTTAAATTATTCAACTAATGTACAACTTCTGTTTTATAATCGGCGTTATTCAAATGGATTTTAGTTACATAGGCCAACTTTGCATGAAAAGCAAGGCACGATATTACAATATAATGGCTTAATATTCAATACAAATACAAATGAATGGCGGAGGAAGATAAAAACTGAAGAAATGTGAAATGAAACTGACGAGTTTAGGATAAGAACTTTATTTTTGGCATTGTAATGCGGATTGTTTATACGTACTTGCCACAAAATGGGCAAAGTTGAACAAAAAGGAAACTTTATAACGTTTAACATTGACTCACTCGAATTGAGCAAGGACAAATCACAAAGGATGTGGCTGCTCAAGCGAACAAAAAATCGGAACACACAGTTTTAAGCTTATTGTGGACAAATGGGATAATATATTGTATTATTATGGTTCTTAAGTAAGTAGCAAAACTTTGAAATGGTTTGGTTCAGGTATTTAGGCATGAATTGGAAAAGTAAAAAGCTGAGGCTAAAGACATTATACCAACTTACTTTGCATTTAGCCATTTCAGTTGTGTACCCACTCAATGACCCTTTTGTTGAGTGAGCACTTATAATCATTTCATTTCATGGGGTATGTATAGCACAAGTATTTTCAACTGAGCCGAAGAAGAAATACAATAGAATAAACTTTTGGATTTACACAAGTGTTTCCCCAACTTAATCACAAAGCGAAAAGTTTCTGTAGACTGTTTGTCGCCTTCAAATTGAATGCCATGGTGGTGGCAGGAATGAACGCGGCGGTTGGTGATTATATATTCCGTATTTTGGTGAGAATTAAGCAAAAACTATTGTTTAGTCAAGAATATTCAAAGTCGAAATCTCCAATATCTCTACCACAATTTGACTAGCAAACGGAGCAGTTCTAAACTGATTTTTTAAAAAAATACGGTTGTAATTGGTTAATTTCGCATTTACACTACACCACAAGCTGTTGGAACTAAAGTATTAGCGTAATAAACATTACACCCATTTCACACAATAAAATTCAAATATGTAAATTATTTATAAGATATCAATATCTTCATCTGTCGTCGTTTATATTTTACATGTGAGAGATCATGTTGGGGCAGACAATAATAAAAATATTTGGAATAACAAAAACGTTTTCAAAAAATTTTCCGTTGATTTAAATATTTATTCATATTATAAGGTCCTGCAACACAGGCAAGAAAAAGAAATTTGTTAGAAAAGTAAACTTTTAATCATTAGTATGAAATTTTCAAAATGTTGAAAAACTTTTGCATTTGCTCATGCATTTGTCATTTGTCCACACTGTATCAGTACGATTCAATTCAGCATATATATTATATTTACTTGTTTTGTCATCCATTCACGGTAGAGCAGCATGGGAAATTGGCGTGAAAAAAATAAAAATTCCTCTTTCCTTTTTACCTTCACTTGTTTCCTTTTTTTGCTCCAACTACCTTCCTCACACACTGTCATACCCGTACATCTTGTTTCTGCCTCATTCCACCAATTTCCCACTTGTTTACTTGATAAAAAGGAAGGAAGACTCATCTCATAGTGCACGTTTGCTCAGTTTTTGTTCTGTCTAATGGGCTGGGAGAGAATTAGGGTGGTCTCTAGAGCCAAGGTGTGCGAGATGCCCTACGGAATAAAAGTATCCATTGTCCAATTGTCATGAGTGGCTTCCCAAACATATTAATCATGGCTCATTGTCAAGCAGCCCATTTAAAGGCAAAAGAAAAGAGAGACGTCTCTTTAATTCTTCTCAACTTCGTCTTCAGAAACCCAGCTCCTTTTTCTTTTTATTTCGGACGAGGGATTCTATGAAGTCATCATGCATATAATACCCATCATGAGGATAAATACACAAAAACATCAACAATGAAAAGCTTGGCTTATGCATATCATTATATTATTATCCATCCTTCTTGTGTGCGTGCAGGCAGTGCTGGTGGTTTGGTTTGGTTTGCTAGTTGAGCAATGCAATCCACAATCATAAAAGGCAAAACCAAAGACTGCTGCTGCAAAAGGAGCATTCGCATCTCAGAGATGAAGAAGATGATGCGAGGACAAAAGAGCTTATGAGCCATTTAGCTCACTAAATACAGCCTCTCTCGCTCTCCTCCTCAACAAACAACAACTGAGCAGAAGAAAGAATATAAATAATCATAATAATATAATTGTAAAAGGAGAAGTTGAAGGAGAGAAACAGAAGCAATGCTAGTAAAGTAGCAGTCTCCTCGTCATTCACAGGAATGTATTATTCTCCCTGACAATTCGTAATCCTTACCATCATCATCTCATCTCACGTTACTTACTCACTCGCTTCCATTTCTACTTTTATATGAGCATCAATCCCATTGTTGGGACGGGACTGTGCACCCAAAATATTTTAGTATTAAGCACACCTTCCTACCTCACACATTTTAAGATGCTTAGAGCTATTTACGCATTATTACGGAGAAGAGCTATATTATGTTATTATGTGAGGATAATCTGTTTAAGTTCACTACTGTCTTTTCTCTCTGTGAACGAACGGTATGAGATATACATGATTTTATCCGTTTTAGGACGAGTATACAAAAATACAATAAAAATTTTATAATCAACATCCAATGCTAAAAAGATATGGTCAGGTAGTTGTAAGGAATGTTGAATTTGTTCCTTATAAAGTAAGTATGAATGAAGAAAAAAATGGTTGTAAATGAGCAGGAAAATTTCACATGCTTTTTCGAGCAGGGGTCCGTATTGGTATTCTTTGGGGATCCCCGTATGCGGTCTTTCACTTGCTTCTTACGTCAAACCAACTCCAACTCAACCTCAATCTTTTATATTTACTGAAATTCCGGAAATCACCATGCATCACCTTATTTACCTTCCTATATTCAATTCAGTAGAAGCTCTTTCCTGCCTCCAGCCCTAGTGTAATATTTCATTACGATAATTCCACAAATTCCAGAAAAACCACCGAGTCGTCTCCCGCTATCATTCAAAACAATATTTCTGGATACAAATAGAAATACAAATTCCTCCAGTTATTTATTGGATTAGCTTATTAACAAGCTTCTTTATGTTGTGGGGAGCTTTAACATTATGTGATATAAAAAGGGAGAAAAAAGTCTTATCTTCTCAAGGACTGCTTAGCTCTTCTTAAATACTGAGCTGCCTTCCTTCCTTTCATCCTTGTTGGCAAACCAGCCCAAAAAAGTCGGACAAGTGGCTCACTAGGAAGAAAGAAGCAAGCAAGCCAGCAGTCAGCGTCATGCACGGAGGTTTTAATCATAACACATAAATAATAAGACGGTGACATGATTTATTAAAATTGGATGACATGTCCCTGGAAGGAGTATATATGGCTTATAGTTATACCTATTTATCTATACGAATCCCAGGCTGAAGACACACAACGCGAAGAAAAAAACGGAAAGTCAGAGAGACGTCAGATTGGGCGACCATTTTCATTTTATACTCTCTTTTTTGCCTAGCAAGAAGATGTTCTGTTTGTTATTCGTAAAATGCAAAAGGATTCTCAGAAAAAAATTTATGAATGCAGGCATAGCATCAACTTTTCTTCGTTTTGTCAGCACATTCACATCCTTGAGCCAAAAGGAATCAAGCTAAGTAAGAGGCTACAGCATTCCTCAGAGCTACTGCGAGATAATATGTTTAAAAGATAAGTTTGATTTTCCCTTATAACATGAGGGATCCGTTTTAAAGCACATTTTTATGCATTTTAGCAAGCATGTCACATAGGGAATGCTTTTATCGTTATCAAATTGCCAGAATTTATTAGGGAGCCGAGCAAGACGACAAGGCAGAATAGTTTGCGCAATTATATCAAAATATTGCTACAACAGAACCAGAATCAGTTGTTTCCCCGCATTAGCGGAATAACAAAATGTTCGAGCTTATTTACAAGTTTTTATTATTCCAAATGATGTGTACCCTTAAAGATTTGTATGTTGTGTCAAGCTCCGTCGTCAGAAGCCTCTCATAACTTTTATGTTGGCTACAATCTATATTGACTGGGTTTACTTTGGCTTTTAAATGGGAACATGAAAGCTGATCCTCTATAACAACTTATAAAGGACGCTTTTTATTCGAGGTACAACAGGCATATTATAAAGCCATGTTCATAAATTGTATTAAAAACGTCTTGTAAAGGAACTACTTGGTTTGTTTGTTACAAGAAACAGGAACAAAATAGGGAGAAAATGTTGAAAGTATCACTCACTCACCACCACCATCATTATCATCGTCCTGACGCTCGTTGTCGTCAGTCTTCGAGTCGATAATAATAAAATTTAGCTTGTCTTGTCGCTGACAACTTTTCTCTCCTATTATAACAATGTCCACTTGTTCAGACGTGTCTGGATCCATGTAAACTGGGACCGAAGAGTAGTCATGATATTCACGTTTTTGAGACCATTAAAAATTGGTTGCCTCTGCATCTCTGGACTTATCTGTTTCAAATGAGTGTACGAACGAGTAATAATGATGATGGTAAGGATGCGATGGCAGACAAGAAAAATCAACATTATTAGTCAATTGCATTTTATTGTGGTCAAAGTTTCAAAACTCATTAGGATTTCAAAATATATGTGACATTTTGTGTTAAACCTGCTTATAAGAAAAATAAGGTAATTGCGCTATTTAAAATTTTGTCAAGAACAATCGCAACAGTTGTTTTTTCCATGATATAAAAGTTTCCAATGTGAACTCCGAGTTTTGGAATTGACTTGAGAAATTTACGCATCCATTTTGTGGAGGAAGGAGAATTTTTCCAGTTTTCGAGTGTGATTCCTGCAAAGTCGTGGACTAAGCCGAATTTGTAAAACATTGTGACAATGTAGAGCATAGCGAGGCTAGCCACACATCCCATAATTATAGAGCGTGGACCAGTAAGCTTGACAAGTCCGTAGATGCCAAGTGTACAAATTGTACAAATGGCTGCTTTTTGAGATGGACAAAGAAAGTATTGAAAACTGTCCTCCCAGTACCTGTGAAGGACCTGCATGGAACGGAGGATTTGGAGCCCGGTTTGACTGTCACGAAGTTTTCCGTGTGTTCTTGGTTGCTTTACTTTGACGCTATATTTTAAAATATTTTTAAAAAAATGAATTATATTAGCACATAGGTCATTTTTGGCATTAGAGCGGTAGAAGTGTGAGTCTTGCTAAATAGTGCAATATTTTCTAACTCAAGTTCTTTCAGGAGGAATAGACAACCAGCAGTATACGCAATCCAATGAAAACAGTAGGTCCATATGTTGCCCTAATGTTAATCAAAACATGAGATCTTTCATAAGGATTTTAAATTGTTGCAAACTTTTCATTCAATCGCTTACCCAACAATTGATCCAAATCCATACTTGAAAGAGAAACAAAAAGATTCCAGGAACAGTTAAAAAAACACTTCTTCCCGGAGCATCTACCATAGACGTAAGCAAATGCAGCTGTTTCGGCTTCAGCAGTATTATCATCAAATTCTGGATGTTAATGAGCGTTCCAACGATAATCATGACGATATAAAACTTCCGGCATTTTGCACCTTTCTGTCCGGGAAGAAGGTATTTTCCTTAAAAGTGGAAATAAATTAGTGAGCATACTAATTCGTGTTGAAAAAGCATTCCATGATGGTATTACACTTACTCTTGGTGTCCTTGAAAAACTGGACGTACTGCATGATAAAAGCAGGCACTTCCTGTGTCTTATTTAAAGTCGTTGTATGAATGATGATTGGAAGTGTGTATGACGAGAACAGGTAGCTCATCTTCACCACGAATTCCAAAGATGCAGGCTCATCTTTCAAACATAGAGCTTGGAACACTCTACCAGCAATATATACCAAATAGAGTATGCCAACTACGAAAGTTGCTCTAACCGCAAGTAATTTGGATGGTGTGAAGCAAGCTACCGGAGAATACTCCTTGCATCCGTTCTTATTTCTGGTGATTACGAAGTGAAAATGAGTAACTCGGATTGCCCATGCAAAATTTGTGATGAGAACAACGGTTTTAAAGGTTTTATCGCTGAACATTTTAATAAGTAAGTATAGCAGATTCCTTTATGTAGGTAAAGTCTGAGTGGATTATAAGAACTCTTAATCAAAAGTGAAAGGCTAGTACTATAGATGCACCGGGCTTTTATTTATTGACTATTTCTCCAGTGAGTAATTACCTCCAGATCAGAAAAGCATTGACAATGAACTTGCATGAATTAATTATTGTGGGACCAATTGTAGCTTGTACATAGTGATGTCCTTTATAGGAACTCTAATTACGCCAGCAGCTAATCAGAGCAACTAAAATCACAATTGACTTTATTTTTAATAGTTAATGAGAAAATTATCTTGGACACACCCTTATCTTAATAAATAGAACTCAATAGAAGTCACAGCTTGTCTCATGTCAACCAGTTAATATTCGCAAATTGCTGTTAGCGTTATGGAGTAATGGGTACGAAAAACTACTTGGGATCCGTTGTTTTTATTATACAAAATGGCACTGATTTACATAACGCAAATATCGCATCAATCATCATATTACGAAAGGTTTCGTAATTGCTCTCCATATTCCAATTTTGACATATAAGCACCTACTACTATGCTGTTGTTCTTGTCGTACATTTACATAGTCCAATTATTCTAATAATTTTACAAGTTACATGATCATGATTGATTCCAACTGCTGTTATTGGCTCAGCAAGAACGGCCAACCCCCAGCATTGTATTGGAATAGAGGAAACCGTACACTTGGTGTGTTACTAATTTAAATTATCTTAATTGAGCACCAATTTTTAAAACAACGGGTCACCACTTTCGTTGTTTCTAGTAAGATTGGTGCAATAACAGGCAAAGCCAAATTTCCAAGGTCAGTCTTCAAATGCGTCAGGACAAATAGGAGGATAAAAAATGCAAATATCAAAACTTCCACAAAAAAATATTTTGTTTGATCATTAGACCGACAACTGAACTTACATATTTTAAATAAATTGCCAATATCACAGATGCAAATGGCAGGTATGAATAATTTAATGATGTAAAAGGGACGTAAATGAAATGACAAATTCTTAAAATACCCTTTAAAAGGAAATGTCAAAATCATTTTAAAAGAATCATGCTTCTGATATGATTTCCATTAAAATTAAAGCTACCAGTTAAATTGCTTGGATGACGTATTATCGAGCAAACGGATGAAGTATAAGTGTTAGTTGCAATTTTTGCTAGGAATTCAATTGCTCTCACAATTTCTAGGAAAGATTCCCCAGAAAAAATTAATTGTCTCCAGACCAGAACCTGAAATGGCTTTTAGCCCACCTATTTCTCTTTCCTTTCACAACGAAAATATAGTCTCGACTTGTTTTCTTGTTGTTTTTGTTGGTAGTTAATTTTTTCCTGACCCTAACATTTATTTACAACATTCTAGCCTAGCCAATACATACCCACATCCCCACTACATCAAAGGAAACGGATCAAAAGTCACAGTAAATTTGTGGAGTCATTGATACAGCTTTTCTGTGTATAATAGGAAGACTTCCATTTCCCAAAACTGCAATGCTTTCAAAAGGATTAGAGTTGTAAAAAGGCCAAGTCAAGTCAAAGAGTTGAATTACATTTGTATATGCCTTGCCTTTCCACTTTTCCGCTGCAAGAAGAGAAAGAGTGAAAGAAGTTGGAACGAGTGTGAATGAGACGATAGGGATGAAAGACGTGGATAGATGGATGGATGGACCGGATAAAATGTGTACATTCACCGAACTTCAGCTCGCCTCTTGTAAATGAGCTCGGAGGGACCCTCTGACTAGGAATACAAATGGCTAAGCTGAAAAGTGAATTACATTGGATTGCTTGTGTACTTTCCACTTCTTGTTTGCTCCTCCGCAGTTTCCAATATCAAGAATAACAGTAGTTGTGATGTGATCATCAATGTATCCACCAAAATAGTTTCCATTTTCCTCGGATTTAATGTGCTTTTGTTAGGTCGTGGTCTTGTACATTGGTTTGTCCAAGTAGCTTTCATACACAAACGTGTATCATTGTCACAAAGAGACGCTGTATACTACTGGAGAAATACAGAGCTGGACTCAAACATACTGTTTGGAACCATTACATGATGTGACCAAAGAGCAAAACTGAAACATATGCTTTGGTGTATAACTCAGAAAGATGCTTTTGGGAAGGATGAAGGAGTAGAGTAGGGGTCATAAGATGAAAAGTGATGATAAGAGAGGACAGTTATTAGATTTATAGTTTGTTTTGAAAAGGGTGATCCTCTCTATTGGATGTGAGAATAAATCTCGAGGAGTCAGTCTCTCCGACCAAAAAAGTGACAGAGAGCAGAGACAACGAGTAACAGTATTAATGTGTGCTCAACTCCTTTTCCACAACAGGAGTCACCAACATGAGCTAGTGACTTATATAAAATAGGAGCATTAGTATATATCTGGTTCTGACGCAGAAAATCTGTCGTAATGAGCAGTATTATATGATACATTTCAGTCATGCTAAAAGGAGACAAGAGCGAACAATAAAGCAGATGTTGCTGACGATGATACTCTGCTCATTTAACAAATATATCATTCTAAATGTATTGCTTCGTCGTCTACCCGTTTTGGTTCTCATTCACCTTTCGTTATAAATGAACGTTTCTATAATGATGACCAAAACCAGACAGAGCTACTAATTCAGTGCATGCGAGGAGCAAGGAATCCATGAGCCATATAATATATAGTATAGTATACTCATTACTCCCAATATAATGATATTTTTCTGAATTATAATAAAACATAAAAACATGATAAAAAAGGAATAAAACTCCACTTTTAAGAAATGGCCTGGGGGCACTCATATTTATTACGGTTGGTGTGCTTATACAAATGTACCTGGAAAATCCTTTTGATCGTATTTTTGTGTGTATAAAAATTCACTCTTACTTAATATAATTTAGTTGCATCCTTTCTTTTACCAGTTAGCTTCGACTATTATTTAGGACCTCGCTCAACTGGGTGTTCTTTTTCCCTTATGTAATCACCTTGTTTAGGCTGCTCTTTTATGTGGTCCGCACGCAACAAATCAGCATTCCTCCATGAGCTTTTACATACAGGAAAAAACACTTTATTCCTTCATTTAAAAACTCTATAATTCTCAATATAATATTATATTATTGCCCTTCCTGCTCTTCACAATTCCATTTTCATTGTAATAATGACCGTCCATATAAATTCGTAGGTATTCAGGAGCTCTCTAAAAATCTAATAAAAGCTGTCTACACTCATGCATCTTGCCCATAAATAATTCGATAGAAAAAGTGCTCCTACATGTACTAAAAATTATTATGTACATATACATATCTGTGTGTTTAAACCCTGCACTTTTGTTTCTCCATTTAGTCCAACACGTCATATCTTTAGTTACACATGCTTTCGCCTAACTAAACATGGTGCTATAACATTGGTCACTGATAAATTTCCAGAAAGGTAGATAGATAGTTCAATTCAATTGTCCATTTCTCTATTGGGCAGCAAAACGAATATTATATATTTCGTAGAATAAATTCTCTACCCAAAATATTATGTACTCGTTCCTACTCCTCTGCATGTCAGCAGCTAAAACAAGCAGGTGACTCAAATTGCCTTTGTTACGCTGCTGAGAAAATTTCCATGAAAAATTCACCACGATAATCATAATAATCAAGTCAAAACTGTTATAGTTTTGGTGTACTTACCTACTTACCTCAAAACTCCTCCGTTTCACTCGTCACATTATCGGATGTTTGTAGAACTGGAAGGCACACACGTATTATCATCATCATGATATTCATATCATTTCATATCATGCATGCATGTGCTCCGCATCACATCATCCATGTTCTTACAAATGTACATACGTTATGTGTACGTGTACAACTGTCATAAATACGAGACTCTGCTCGATTGTCGATAATAAAAAATTACACAGGTAAACTGCCTGTTCGCTCAGCACTCTTCGTCGTCAATAATCGCATCGCCAAGAAACGCTTTACCAAGAAAATATATTGAGATAGCAAAAACTTTAATCGACGTCGACAACTTACGCAACTGCGAATGTATATGTGGATTGGCACTTTTGAAAAATGGTTTCATGCATTTCTAATCCCGTGCTTTTGGACACGAACTCGCAACACACATACCAAAAATACGTACGTATGTCCATGTCATAGTCATGATGTAAGAGGCAAAGGTAAGTATGCATATTCAATATCAATAATTGTTACGATGATGATAATGATAATGACATTTCCAACTAGGAGAGAAGTAGCAAGTACTGTGGTGCGGTGTTTGCTTTGGCTGCTGCGTGGTTTCGCTGCTGAGTGTTGTCTACTCAAATTGTATTGTCCACTCTAAGGCCGTCATCATCAGTTTAGTATCAACTTAGCGGTGAACACCCACCGAGAAGAAAAAAAACGAGAGGGGACCGGTCTCTCCATCCATTAGACGAGGACATGCATGCAAACTACTGTGAACCATTTAGAAAAAGAATGTTAAGCGTTGATTAATAATTCAAATTGTTGAATTTGGCAAAGCAGCAAACATAATAATAATATGCGAAGCACAACATTTCGAATGAGGTTGAAATGGTGATAAGTAATAATAAATTGCATAAATAATAATATTACTCCTCTCTGAAAGAAGACCGGCTCGGAAAAGTCGGCGAAACAATAAAGAGTCTTCGTCCAGTTAGCAAAAATGACGATGTTATAGCTATAGTACGTACATGAATGATTCAACAGTGGAAACGCAAAGTTATATTGTTTATTCACTGTTTTTGAAATATATCGCCGCATTATTTATGAATTTATATTAATATAAGTGCGGAAAGTGTAGAAACGACTCCTCGCTGTGCTCTTATGAGCTAATATGTGGAGAACGCGAGGCATCGGCTCTTTTGTGGCTGAACAGTTGTTAATAAATTTGCCGTTGGCTATCAATATGCATAATATAAATTGGTTTCTGCATGCAAACATGGTATAACTTTAAAATCCAAGTCAAGCCAAGGTTTTACCTCACTCTTCATCATGTACAGGATGTTGTATCACCCAATATTACACAATTTCATTAATTTATACAAAAACTAGCCGCTGTTCCATTTTAAAACTGTTATTGACTTATTTTTGGAAACTTTGGATGTAGAACAGGCGTGTAAAAGATTGCATGCATGCGAGGCTTCCGTTCTCGAGAAAACGAAAGCCTTCCATTTTTCAGTCGGTTCAGCCTTTTTCTTCTTCAAAATTGTAGACATACAAATAATCAAATACAACTTGTTTGCTTTTTACACACACACCACAAGAAATACACAACGTTCGACATCCTCTCCTTCTGTTTTCTCCTGCACGATATATCCGAAAACTAATTGTTCCCCCTTTGAAAGCATATGTGTGTACATTTCATATGAATTATATTTACCTTCAACTGAGTGTGATAAGAGTAATAAGAGGAACAAAAAGGGAATGAATTGTAAATACATTTAGAGTGTAATTGAGTGTTTTTTTCCTTTGTTTTATTGTTCCTACCTTTTTACCGATGCAATGTGGTTTGCTATCATATAAGCCCTCCTTGTAGAATAGAATGACTGTCTGAATGTATTCTCGAATTGATTAGTTTAAACTAAATGAAGGGTAGCTTAGCAAAAAAAAAGTTTATAATTGTTGCCGTCTCCTCTTCTCTGACTCGCTTCTTTTGCTGTTTATCTAGACCACAAATCTCAAACAGGAAAACATAATATTTAGCTTGTCTTGTCTTCTCGTATGTCTGTCTCCCTTCATCATTCAATCCACTGATGTTTTATAATATTCATAAAAACTGGAGCAGAATATGATGGTAATTGAAACAATATAAAAGCTGAGGTTTCGTGCTGACTGTAAATCAAACAATAAGAGGCAGTCAAGTTAAATGAAAATAATTATTTCTTCAAAAATAGGTTTTCTATGTATGAGGTAGACGTTTATCTAGAAAATATTCATAGCTCAAAAATAACGATGTTTGTAGATCTGGGATGACATAAAACTCTTATTTAACAATATCAACATACAATATTAATAGTTAGGACTTTGGTTTTGAGCTGATATTAAACCCTCAAATATGTTCATTTTAAGAGATTTCCTTTTCTACTGGGTTAATTACATTGTTTGTCACTTTCTTGTGTAATACTCATAATATGTTCTCCTATTCAATAAAATCTGCATGGGAAAATATAAAACCAGAGGGGTCAAGGCATTAATGTGTCATCGTCTCCCCATCCTTGGTCTTGAGGGAACCCTTAAATGGCGTCGCAAGAAATATCTTGAGTATTATGATGTGACATAATATATACTTCATCACAAACTCCTGCTGCTGCTGGAAGCATCCATCCATCAGTTCCCAGCCATGCTGGCCTTATTAAAGATTTTAAGGGACAATGTCGTCTTGTCTAATACCTAAAACGCAACAAGCAACCAAGAAGGCTATAGTTTATCCTTAAAACAAGCAAGGTACATGTACATACCTAGGTAATAGTGAAGGGGCGATGAGTAGTGAGTGATAAGTGTTTTTGAGACAAAAGGAATCCAGCAAAGGAGGGCAATAAAAACGGATGGCTTCCATTAGGCACACAGTGTAATTAAAGGGATAAAAGGATGGTTTCATGCAATGGCAGCTCTCTTTCTTGTATCGTTAATATCCAATCCCATCACCATCATCATCACAATGTTTGACAATCCGGTGGTGTGGTTGCTGCTGTTGGTAGTAGTAATAGCTTTACAATGTAGTTAACTCTGGTGACTTGGTTGATGGCTGATTGTGAGCAGCATTTACCATTACATTACACCACACCACTTGCTCCAGAGATGTAATGTATTATTGCCCATTTTACTTTGGTTGTGGCGCCAGGAAAAGCGACGGTGATGAAAACGACCTTTTCATTTTCATTGCGTTTTAGTCCAATGAAATGAACAACTACTACTGCTTTCGTTTGGTTTAGTGAGGAGCACTCATAATAACATGAGAGCGTTTATGATTAGCTCAATTTACATGTGTATACCTAAGTATATGGAGGAGACAATGGGATCCAAATCTAATGCAATATATGTTACGTGAAGACAGGAGTCGTATAATAATTATTGTTGTTTGTTGATGCTATTAAGTATTTAAGACGTTTGTTTTCATACGTGATTTCCTTCGTTTTGCAGGAGAACTCATGCGTATTTAGACCTGAAGCCTAGCTGCCTTCCCAAATCTTGGTAAACAGATTAGTGGGGAAAGATTTAGAGATTGAAGTTGGGATGGAGGTCTAGCCCAAAATAAATCTTTGCTACGCTTCATCAAACAATGAATGACGATCGTATACAGAGTCTTGAGCTTGGTGAAGGAAAAAGTGTGCCATTTCTCCTGAGGCTAATGTTTTTCTCAACATTTTAAAATCTGAAGCTAGGGAATAGGTCAAAAAATATTTTCTCAAACACATTAGAGAGTATTTAGGCATGCATCATTTGGTTTTCAAAGAAATGGTTTATAAACATTTCCACCCACCTCGTTTTCTAATCCAAAAACCATGAAAAATCTTTGAAACGTAACTATCCACGCGTGGTAAATGTGTGAGACTTCAAATGAAAAGGAGATTGAATTGCTTTATGAGCTAATGCCCAACTACAATTGCTCCTGCTCAAGTGGGAAAAGGTATACAATGTTTTTGGAGAGAAAAAGAGCATCGTTATGTGACACCACATCACACCACACACGTCTTATTTTTCAAGCGAGTCTAACAAAGATAAACTCCACTAAATTTCCATATAATGGAGGAAATTGTCCGTGAATAAAGTGTTTTGAATGGGTGAAAAAGCAGGCTTTGGTATCATTTAGTTAGCCATTTTTTCAACCTTAATTGTTCCGATGCACCTGGAATACCTACGTACATGCTCGGTAGCATCGAGCAGGGTTAATTGTTTCTGCTACCGTCTGCTCTTCAAGAATTTCTGAAGAAAACGAATACAGATCATTTTCTAATACTTTCATTCTTCAAGGAAAAGGTGTTCTGTGCTGTAATAATAATAATATGCATGCATATACATGAGCGTTGCATGTTTGAACCTTGGTAGCTGCATCTTTTCATAATAATTTTTTAAGAATTACGATGATATTTGTATAATATCATCCATCCAACTCCTGCACGCATTTCAAGAAAAAAATATATTTGTTTCTGCTCCGAACTAATAACCGACCGTTCTTATGAAAAAATGTGAGTTGCATGCACAAGTATATTATGCGCATGCATTACGAGTTTGCCGAAACAAATCAGAAATTACTTGTCTCTCCTGCTGTGTCAAATTTCCTTGAACTATGGAATAATTTAGTGCTCCTCATATCTCCCATCCTTTTCCACCCATCGATAGTCTAATAAGGCAGAAAGAGTAATTAAATATTGGAGATAAAAAGTGGGAGTAGTAATTAAAAACGCGAATTGCAACTGCTATAAAACTTCTTCCTCTTTACTCAAAATCAACATCAGCCTCAACTCCTCATCCACTATCTTAAATTACGTGCAAACTGATGAGTAGAGGGGCTGACCACGAGAGGAAAAGATAAATATACACACTCGCACATCATAATTTTATGATGGATGAAATGGAATTATTTGTAGTTGATAATTCAAGCCAGCTCAATTTTTATTATAACAATTACCTTGAAAAAGGAATTAAATAGTTATAACCTGTTGTGTACATTGGTTGTATCCACAAAACATTTTTCCTCACAATTTTATTTTGTGAAGAAGACACTTAAAATGGTGTCTAAAAAGTCATAACATTTATAACTCAACCCAAACAACACGGTAGCAACTTGAATTACGCTATAGGTATAGTAGCATATCATCATGTAATTTTTTATTTTAAAAAAATATGTGGAAACCAACACTTTTCTCAATTTCTCGAGGTGAATGATGCAGCTATAACTAACAACTAACTAACTACCAGCATCAACCATCAACTCTACAACCCAATAATTATTGCGTGATGTGATCAGGTTTATACCTGAAAAAGGCTTGTTTTTCCCCGTTGTTCATGCTAAATAATAACAATAGGCAATCACAAAACTGATACAATGAAATCCATGTAAAGAGTATGACCAGTAGCAGTTTCTCTAAAATGGTTATTAGAATGTTTTTAACGCTGCAAAAAAATCCAGACCAAATTGGAATTTTTAATATTCTTTGATTTCCCTGAAAAAAAACTCTAGTCATCTCATCTCTTTTATAAATTGTAGTTTTGTTGTAACACGAAATAAGTCTATTACAAGAGAATTTGTGTTTGAATTACAATACAAAAAAACGGGACTATGCATGCCATGCCAGGGCTCAGATGAGATGAGATGCATCTACCGTATCATCATCGTATCATTCATGATGATCTGCAGAAGTAGGAGCAAGGCACAATCATCATGTTTCGTTGTTCGTGATTGAGATGAAGAGTTGAAGCGAAAAATGGAAATTTTTTATATAGAGATACATCATTTTCCTTCAATTTTTCAGTTTTGAAAAGTTCAAACTTGTACTTTTGTTGCTGCTACTGTTCCTTCCAAAAAATGATATAATTTTGATGTGTACGAAGGTAATCCTTTTGTATATCGTGTCTTCATCATTATATCATCAAAATAATCGTTTTCTGATCTCGCATCACTGTTATCATCATCACGACATGGTTGCTTGCTTGCTTACTACAAAAACGAACCAACATCAAACATGAACGGAATCAAATGAATGAAGGTATGCGTTTCAAAAAAGACATGCATTTTGCAGTGTTTACGCAGTTATTTATTGTATACCAAAAAGCAAACCAATTGCATGCTTTAAAATTACAAGCAACAGTTTTTCCGGAATTAAACCCCAATGTGAACAGAATAGCAGGGAAGTTAAGTTATTTTAAAATTAAATGACAACAGAAAAACCTAGGTTTTGAGCAAAAGTTTTATTTTTGCAATTTTTTTTGGGTGTGACGTGACATGTGGTTTGTTTGTTACGTTACGGCCATCTTGGCAAAATGATGAGATAAATATATACTAACCTTTTAGTGTAGCTCCCTTAATTTTTCGATGTAACCGAAAATGTCCAACGAGATCATATGCAAAGCAACCAACTCAATTATAAGCTTCTCTGACGCAACCAGGCACAAAAATACGAGGAAAAAGAGGCTCAATTTTTTTGCAATTTTAAATGACTATTTATTAAAAACATTTTTATAGAGGATCAAAAAACGACTTATTTACATGCATTTGATGCATCATAGTCTGTAACATTTTGGTGAAAATACAATGTACGTGATGAGGATGTTGCAAAGGTATGAATTGGTGTATGTAATTCTATTAAAATATCTTTTCATTCCGTAGTTGGAATAAATTACACTCATTTCCCCCAACGAATGCATCCAATTCATCATGTTATTTGGGGAAACGAAAGCTCTTTAAAACTACCCCCACAAAGGAAGATGCAACAGAAGATGATTATATTAGACTGTGAGTGCCCTCTCAACTATAATATATATTTTTGTATATTACAAAGCAAATGTGTTTAAAAGCATTGTAGTCACATTGTCATGAGCGGTGGTTGTGGTTGTAGCGTGCAGTTCAAGTTTAGAAAAAAGATGAATTGCGAATCATTCAATTATTCCACATGCAAAGTCTCACACTTAAAGCCACTTCCGGCTGTTAGCATGCAACGTTCTCTTTCTCTATTTTTCCCCTCTCACGCGAATAATAAGCCTCATCACATCATATCACATCACCATATAATCCGTACTTATGTTCTTGCTCACTATTTTTTTTATATTTACTTACCTGATGCAACCTGTTCCATAATATGAAATTATAGGTTAGACTACCATCATTCTACGCTCTTTTACTTAGCGAGTGATTCTTATTTTGTCATACAAAAAACCATGTTTGCTACACACTCATTATTAGAGTTTCTCTACACCCACAATTTTGATATAGATATATAGATAAATATGCTCCCTTATTATCATTATCATCATTACTTTGTGTGTACGAGAATATTACCCAAGTTCAAATTTTTTACTGTTATTTATTTATAAACTGACTAAATGCTACATTTGAATTGTAATTGAATACACAGAGAATATTTTATGAGAGCAGGTTACACAATACAGGGCTCCCAACAAGAAATTCTTTTTTAATGCTCTCACTGATGTCGTGGAACTTGTTCAAATTTTTTCGGCCCCTTATTTTCGACAACTTTACTGGAGCTAACTACAGGGTGAATATTAATAATGTATCAGGTCAGTCATGCAAGGTGTTGTGTTGTGGGAGCGAAAAGGATGATGGTGTAATAATAATCAAATGGCTGAAAACTGTGAATTTATTTCCTTCTAACGAAAGGTTAATTCATTCTTCTCACACAGAGTAGTAAACACAATAATCCATCCGGTCACTTTTTCTCCATGCGATGCAATATGTTTGTAGAGATGATGCTCCGGTTATTCTTGTTTCATAATAAAAAAATTTTTAATGAGATATTTCACAGTTTAGCTTTCCTAGGAAAAAACGTGTTGGTTTGGTGTGATGTTAGGAAACTACATGGATGGATGATGACGTGAAAGTTCAGAAGGAATTCAATCCAGAAAGGAGAGCTGTGTAGTACGCTCATTCATCAGGAGAGGAACGAGATGAGATGAGACACCAGGAGAATAACAAGAGCTACAAAGGGGAACCCAAGATAAACAAGGTTGGGATGTGAGTATTGGAAAGCATGCGGCTGTTTATCCATGAAGAGAACAGGCATTGGACGAGGATGAGTGGATGATGATGGAAATCTAAGAAGACTTTTCTAGATATTGAGACCATCTATAAGTGTCATCAAGCTGTCATCCTCTCTCAAATTCATTTATCTTCCTTGTCACGATTCTTCAAACATTGCACAATTTTTTCCGCTATCTCATCTTCGTCTCCTCTTTTTCTCCCACACACTGGAATATTATACGTCATTACTCACACCAGGCGAGCATGATATGATACGGAAACCAAGCAGAGGCTGAGCAACTTCATCACAAAAAAAGTAAATAGACATCTTCCTCTTGTCTTTGACGTTAAAGTTGGTCATCGGTTTGAAAAATTACAGGGAGCTTTTGACAAATGTTATTTTGTTAGGAAATGCTTGATGTCAACTAAAGTGGTGAAATACATATAATGGATCATACACACAAGTTTGAAGGGAGAAAGAAAGAGAGCGATGAGGATGAGAGAGATCTCAAGTGGATCTTGCAAGCTTATTAGAAAAACGTTAATGAACGATGTAATTTCGTTGAAACAATGTTTTCTTTCATTTTTTTGCTTTGCTCATCTATCGAGAGATGAAATCAGTAGAGTTCCGCCATCACCGCCACCGCATGATGTCAAGTGTAACCGGATAATGAGTCAAGTTAAGCAATTTTTTGTAAAAGAAAAGGTGAAAATGAGGAATAATTAATAATGCCGAGGTCGTAAACTTTGAGTATGAGCTTGATCTCACACGTTGATTAGTTTGAAAAATTGTTTCATTTGAAGCTAATGAATGTTTATTTTTGGTTGTGTTGGGATAAAAATAATGTGTAGCATCGTTGATTTATCATGGTTTGAAATGTTTTGGTATTCAGTGCATGAATTCTTTCAAAGCGACAAGAACTGTCTCCAGACTGCCAATCGAAGTTTGAAACTTTGAGTTGGAACTGTAGACGATTAATTACAATTTGTAGATAATGTACCGTTGAACTTACAACCAGATTGAAATTAACCTAGTAGAAATGAAGTGGTTCTAAAAATACACAATATTTATGTATGATTTTAAAGACAGTTTAAAAAATTTCACAAAACATTTAAAAATTTATTCGTAGATAATATACATTAGGAATTTGGAAATATTGAATTAATCAATTTTAGTGTCAAAATAAAACACCAATTCAGGTTAAAAATTCGTTAATTGAATAATGCGTCATGATTACAGCAATATTTCATTTAAACCGAAGGTTAAAATCGGCCGTTCTCGTCTAGTTCATCCTTGCATCCGACCGCGCACTACATTTTGCATTTGGTAGGAATGAGAACGTACATATAATTAATTACGAATGTTATCACACTGTACAACAACCCTGATTGACACTTTGATACTCAACTGATATTAGGAAATCGAAAACTATGATTAACATGAAAATTCCAACCCAATTTATTTATCAGCATTATTCTATTTTCCTATATGATTAGACTTCCTACTTCATTTTTTTCAAGTATGGATTCAAATTTAACTGATATATCGTGCTTACATTTGTTTTGAAACAACATACATATTCTCATCCACATCCATGTAAAAATAATATTTTGAACAAACTTCGGGCTCGCATGCACACTTATGCAAATGAATGATAAGTTTAAGCCAGAATTTACGCAGATAGGTAAGATAATATATGCATTCATAATAACACGATTCAACACTCAAATAAGAGGAAGACTTTTTCAAACGCTCTATTATTAATATTATTTGGGAATACAAAGTTGCATGCAATGCTAGCATTGAATATATACGTGACTTGACACGACACGACATGACATCCTGAGAAAAAAGTACTTTATATCAGAAGGATGGCTAAGTGTTTGGTGTTAAACCATGATCCACCACTCACTACTACTTATAGTACCGGATGCGTACATGTTGTACATTTTTATGAATATTAAAAGACATGCTTCCAACTTGTTTTCACATTTTACCTAATTTTAAAACTTTGAACAATTTAAAATGCAAAGCAACATTATTATCATGCCATGTTTTTCATCGTACATTCTTACCTTCCTTCCTTATTGTGAAAAGAAGGCCAATTTGAATTTGAAATAATTGATTCGTTTCGTTGTTTATAACATTATACACCTTTGTAATTTCTAATCGCGTAAACAAAATGATGACGGTTATTTGGAAATATATAGTTCACAGCAAGGATGGAACTGAACTACATTTTATGATGAGAAACTGGTTGCATGTTTGGAAGGGAGGAAGTTAATGATTTTCGCTGCCGTGTTTTCTGTTTGTTGAGCCTTGAAATCATTTAACGATCACATGACGCATGTAGTTGTAATAATAGTATAGGTATGCAAATTAAACTTTTTCCTTTATGTTTCCCAATTTAAGACGACAGTAACTGTCGGCGTTTCTCAAACAGCTTGAAACGTCAATGCCAAGCCACCGTTGGCCCAAAAGACTAGAGATCAGACCACAGACGAAGAAATAGATTTTGCAATACGTAGGTATGAATAATAAAAATATAAACTAGATCAAGAACAAAATTTCTACAGTAGGCTTTCAGCATTTTTTTATTAACAATCATGGACGCTTTCGTATTTTTGTAACGGATGACAAAAATCCACATGTAATTTAGCCTCATATTTCATGTCCTGGTTGTTGTCTACAATGTGAGAAATAATATTATCATAAATAATGCACTACAATACCTTAATAAATTAGGTATACAATGAATATTCAATTTTCGGAAGCCATACACACAACATTTATACATATGTATACAATGGAGTTTCCAGCCATTATTTTTACACGCAGTCAGCCCATTATGCTGGTGAGAACGTCAAAATTATACTTTTGACAAGGTAAATTATCAGCTCATTTTCTCCCGAATGCAATTCACTTACAATATCTGGTTCGTTTACACAGAAAAGTTTGTTCTACCACTCGTTTGACATCCAATCCACTTCTGTATCTCCAATACATCCTATTTCTGAGTAGAACAGGAGAGAGGTGATAATGTACATACGTAATTAGCTCATTTTGCTTCGGAAATAGATTATCATATCAGCATCCCAAAAATAGGCAATGAACATATTCATAATGAGTTTTCTAGAAACGATTAGCGTACTATTCACAATTCATCTTACTCTATCGACCTATGTTACGATACAATTATTATGAATACGAAGTATTGTGACAAAGGCACTACAATCACACATTTTTTGAGACATTTATGCATGCATAATAATCTAATTCAACACGCATATTTGAACAGATAAACATGGTGTTAATGGCGATAGCTGAATGATATCTGGGAATCATTTACATTTGTATACAAATAGCGGATATTGCCTGCTGAGCAACACAACAGCATTTAGCATGCTTGTTGTGTGGGGTTCGTCATTATTATCTTCTTAGCAATTTTGACCATGGCTTACTTTTACACATTGTTTCATCATAATATAACAATCATCAAGGATCTCTCTTTCTCTTCTTTTTCTTAGTAGGCCCTTATTTTCTAATAAGCCCGCTGCTGATGAAGATGCCAAAGCCCAACCGATGCAGATAATAAAGGTAATTTCGCAGGTGATCACGATAATGAGGATGATCGTGGTGGGACAGTACTGTAAATTGAAGCTAATAACGTATCAGCAACAGCAGTTACAATTCGTGTAAGTGTATAGATAATATGCTAATAAAGTGGTTATGTTATAAAAGAATAACAGAACACTTTTTTTTAAAGAAAAGAGAATAACATGGTCAACAGTAGCTGAAACAATAGAGCATCAGCATCTGTCCAAATGGGTAAAAACAGGGAAGGAAATTGGATACATACTTTCTTACTTGTCAAACAATGTATGCAGTTTTAACTATGTATATCAAGATAGCAAAATATGTGGAGAGGAAAAAAGTGGTAGTGTGATGTTATGTTGGGTTGTGTATCCACAGCGTAATAATAATGAATAGGCGTCATGCTGATTATTTGTATGCAAATGGCTGTCGGCGGCATTCGAGCTCCATTATGCTAATGTGGGTATTAAAGGCTGCAATTACAGAGACCAAGACCCGTCGTTCATATCCATATCCACACACCATTTAGCTCCAACAAAAAAGTTAACCCTTGGAGCAGCAAACCCAAAGACAATCGCCAGAAGTCAGCAGCAGAAGAAGAACAACAACAATGCAACCCAAAACCAACTTTCAAACCGCATCCAGCACTGTAAGTAAGTATGCATCTCATCTCCCAAGGCGAAACACACCATAAACTGCAAAAGAATATTCAAGAATTCTGTGAAACATTGCACTGGTCATCATCATCACGTTCAACATCATGCAAACTATTTTGGTTAACATTTTACACATGTAAATGTGCATGTGCAGGCATACTCCTGCTCATTCTCGGTCCTCACTCACCTGCTTATACCACACACATTTATTATACAGCATGCATGCTGCTCAACTGGACATTTGCTGTGGATATTAAGAATGCATTAAAATATATCATTATCATCATGGTCCATCCACGCAGATCTTGAGAAGATAGAGTTTCAAGCAAGCTGCAGCCTGTTTTTTGGGTGTAATATATTAGCATGCGATATGACAATGAAATGAGCATGTTGGAGTTTAGCGAGCAGGAAACGACATGGGCATTGCATGCATGCAGCACTGTCCAATCCAATCCAGCTGAAGACATGGTGAGTCCAGCCAACCCCGATTTTTTTGGTGAACTTACAAGAGGCTGAAAATGTGATAATTAAGAAGGATAGCGATATAATACCACCACCACTACCACCCTATTTAGAAGTCACAACGATAATATAATCGCATTTATGATCTTTGTTTGAGTTTCATTGTCCAAAATAAATTTACGTTCTCATCTCCGGATTGTGATTATATGCGTGCTTGACTCAGCTCCAACATAAACTTTCTCTTTCTGGCCTATGAAGTCAGCCGATCTCGACTGGTGGGCTCACTCACTCAATCCTATCTCTGGTTGATCAGCGTAGCAGCATCATTATTATTGCTATTCCTATTCATCCTCCTATTATCCAACTTATATCTCTTCAGGTTGGCTCTACTAATCTTGAGCTGAGGCTGTGATGTCCATTTTGTATTTAGTTGACTTGTACATGTGTTTTGATAATGCAGGAGATGTGTATGATGCGAGACTCTATACAGAGTTGCTGTTGCTGCTGATAATATAATATGTGAGGCTGACAAGTTTTCCTTTTAGGAGGAAGGAATGGATCATATCTGGAGATAAAAACTTAAACGCTATACGCCACAAAGGCGTTCACAAGCACTCATTGTTCAGCTTTATGGTGACCTTCCGACAACTCTAAAAGCAGTCCTTTGTAAAGGTTTTTATCACTCTCCTTGTTTCCCTACCGCACGCCGAGCATCTTGAGAATTACGGAATAATGTGTTGTAGCCTTTAAAGTGTTATTGATCTTGAAATTGTTTATTTTTGTTTTTGTCAAGTGGAGTTGGAAGTAACAAGCTACTAGCAGTGACCTTCTTCTTATGAGGCGACACTATTAGAGAAAATTCTTTTGATTAGAGACGCCGCTCCGACATCCACAGATATCATAAAATAGCGATCATGTCCTTTTGGGTGACCGATTGTTGCTAAGAACAATCAGAGCTCAAGTTTTACTTTCTCCATTGACTTGAATCATTTAAAATATGCCTTGATTTGAGGCTCGAAGCCTGCTTTTGAAGAAAACTTTCATTGCAATGCATGCCATACGATTATTCCATTCATAATTATAATGAACGAAAAAAAAGCTTCTGCCAACGGATACTATAAATGATTAGAACTCTTCTTCTTCATTTCAACGTTATTCACTGTCTAATAAATTTGCACCGTTTTAAGCAATTTTTCGTAATAGTAAGTCTGTATGATTTAAGTTTTGCAAGTAATTCCGTCATTGGTAAAATATTTAACCCCTCAGGGTATGCGAAAGCGCAATCTAATACATAGTCAAATCTATTCTAGGTCCTCCCAACCGAAGGCCATATCACGAAAAAAATACATATTCTTTCAAATTAAGCTACAAGGTATCTACTCATAAAATACATTACCCACCAAAT